>JAKWBJ010000351.1:0-131533 GCA_023159175.1 Wohlfahrtia magnifica | reverse complement strand
TTATAATAATAATAATAATAATAATAATAATAATAATAATAATAATAATAATAATAATAATAATAATAATAATAATAATAATAATAATAATAATAATAATAATAATAATAATAATAATAATAATAATAATAATAATAATAATAATAATAATAATAATAATAATAATAATAATAATAATAATAATAATAATAATAATAATAATAATAATAATAATAATAATAATAATAATAATAATAATAATAATAATAATAATAATAATAATAATAATGGATCCGGCCCAGAATACGACCGTGCGAGGACATCCGGAGGTGCTACCGTTGCCTTGGGACTGGACATTCGCGAGCGAAATGCTCGGGCCCGGATAGAGGAGACGTGTGCATTAGATGCGGTGTAACTGGACACAGGATGAGCAACTGCAGAGCGACCGCAAGATGCGTACTTTGTGCTGATGCGAAACGGGACCGAACCGATCACCTGCCAGGTTCGCGCAGATGTCCACTAGTCGGTAAATTATGAGAGTGCTTCAGGCGAATATGCATAGGAGCCGGACAGCAGATGCCCTGCTTGGGCAGATAGCTGTCGAGGAAAGGGTGGATGTGGTCGTCATCAGCAAGCAGTATGGACGAATCTCCCGAGGGCTATGGTTCGAGGACGAGACCGAGACGGCTGCAATTTGGGTGCCTGACAGCATGGGACTAACGGTTGCTCGTAACGGGGCCGTATGTGGCTACACGTACATCCGGACTGGACAATTCACACTGATGAGCTGCTACCTCACTCCCAGTGACAATATGGATCAATTTATGATGAAGCTGGACCTTATTGAGGACACGATCCGCGAGACAGGAGGACCATTCATAGTAGCCGGAGACTTCAATGCCAAGGCACTCGAGTGGGGTGACCTGACGACGAACACACGTGGAAGATGTATCCTGGACATGGCTGCAAGGTTGGGTCTGATGATAGCGAACGATGGCAATACTCCAACCTTCAGGAGACCGGGATGTGAGTATACCACGCCGGATATCACCTTGGTGACCGATGGATTGTCCGGTTCAATGACTGAATGTAGAGTCTTGGAAAACTATACTGGCAGTGATCACCAGTACATCACATTCCGGATCACGGGGGGAAACGATGTACCGCCTGTGCGTAGAAGTAGCGGAACTCGAAGATGGAACGCGAGTAGGCTAGACCCAGCGGTCTTTTTGGCGACTTTTGATAGTTACTTATCTTCGGACAATGGGGATGACGCGGACTCATTGGCAAATGCCATGATGGAACGTATTAGTCATGGCTGTGGCGCTTCGATGCCTCGTGTGAGGCTGAACTCGAGGAGAAGGCCGGCGTATTGGTGGACACATGAGATTGCTGAACTCAGGGGAGCCTGCCTCTGCAACAGGAGAAGGTACACAAGGGCGAGACGCAGGGGAGACGCACTACGGGAGGCCGAAGACTTTCGGCAATCCCGGGCGGCTTTGAAACGGGCAATCGTCGCGAGCAAGAGGACGAAATGGGAGGAGTTAAGGAGCGATTTGAACAGCAACCCTTGGGGACTTGGGTATAGGATCGTACGACGTAAGCTAGGAGCGAATACTTCTACCCCTCACTTGGATAGCGGGATCATCGATGGTATAGTAAGAGGCTTGTTTCCTGTCCACCCCCCACTGAGTGGGGAATTGGAATCCTGGGCTGCTGAGATACCTCCGCCTTTTACTGAAGAGGAGCTGAAAACAGCGGCGAGGGGTCTTAGGATCAACAAAGCCCCTGGCCCGGACGGAATACCCGCTGAGGTACTCAGGTTGTTGGCTGAAAACCGACCGGGCGCACTACTCGGGGTTTATAATGCATGTATTACTCAGGCCATCTTCCCGAGACGATGGAAGGTACAGAAGCTTACATTGATTGGTAAGGGAAGTAGTGATCAGACTAGCCCGTCAGCATACAGTACCTCTTTGTATGCTAGACTGCGCCGGAAAACTTTTGGAGAGGCTACTGCAGCGCAGACTGGCGGAATCCGTCGAATTGGCTGGAGGACTATCGGAGAGGCAGTACGGTTTTCGACCTCAGAGGTCGACTGTGGGTGCTATAGCAGATGTGGTGGAGTCTGTCGAGCGTGCACAACGGAGACGCTACTATCCAAAGCGTATAACGGTCTTAGCGACCTTGGATGTACGAAATGCTTTCAACAGCCTACAGTGGAGGTACATTTTGAGGGCACTACGGGAGAGATTTCATACCCCCGAATACCTGATGAGGATGCTCCGAAGTTACCTCAGTGACAGGGAGCTTATTTATGATACACCTGAGGGGCGGAGGGTGATAAGTGTCACGTCTGGTGCAGCCCAGGGATCTATCTTGGGGCCGAGCCTCTGGAATATAAGTTATGACGAGGTGTTGAGAGTGGATATGCCGGACGACACTCATCTCGTGGGATACGCGGACGATGTGGTGGCGGTTATTTCGGCTAGGGATACCGAGGATGCTAGAAGGAAGCTGAATCAGGTTATGATAAGGACTAGGACATGGCTTGAGGATCATGGTCTGCAGCTTGCCGGTGAGAAAACGGAGGTCATTCTGATGACACGGGCTCACATGCCGCTTGAAATCGACATGCAAGTGGGCGATTTGTCCTTGGTTACGCAGAGGGTGGTAAAGTATCTGGGAGTGAGGCTCGACTCCAGACTCACTTATTGGGCTCAGATACAGCATGTGGCTGAAAAGGCTGCAAGGGTGACGGGCATGCTGAGTAGGCTGATGGCAAATATTGGTGGGCCGACTCAGGGCAAAAGAAGGCTGATTATGGCTACCACGGACTCCATATTATTATACGGTAGCGAGATTTGGGGAGATGCGCTGAAGTCAAAGACAAAGCGCAAGGTCTTGGAAGCAGTGAGGCGTACGGCGGCACTCAGAGTGGCTTCGGCCTATCGTACGGTCTCAGGGGCGGCAATCTTCGTGATAAGTGGAGTGATACCCATCGATTTGCTGGCTTTGGAGCGCAAGAGGGCATGGGAAGCGAGGAGAGAAAACCTCAGCATTGGGGCCGCAGAATTGAGATCCCACACCATGCAACGTTGGCAGGAGAGATGGTGCTCTGAGACAACGGGCAGTTGGACAGCGAGACTAATTCCCAACATAGAAAGATGGATTCGAAGGAACTTTGGCGAGGTTGACTACTTTATGACCCAGCTCTTCTCGGGCCACGGATACTTCCGGGGCTATCTGCATCGCATGGGGAAGGTAGAAGCTCCAAGTTGCATTTATTGCGAGGCGGAGAATGATGACGCTGAGCACACATTCTTTGACTGCGTGAGATGGCAGGCTGAAAGGGACAATTTGAGGCGGCAGATTGGTGAAATTGGTCCCGATAATCTGGTGGACAAAATGCTAGAGAACGAGAACGGATGGAACGCAGTAAAGGTGTATACAGGATGTGTATTGCGAAATAAGAAGAAAGATCTTGACAGATGGCAGGAGACGAGACTCGCGCGCCAACGGGATGATCCTGGCGGACCCAGACGAGGGTAAGTGAGAAATGGTCCTCATGAGGACGTCGTTCTGGGCCTTCCTGAAGTAATGCGGAGAGTGGTTCCGGGAAGGGAGTCTCCCCAGAAGAGGAGGAGGGATTGTTTTCGTGGAAACACCACTGAACGCAGTCGACGACGGTCACTGTAAGTGCGAAGGCATTTTTAACCCTACCTCATACGCCACAAAAAAAAAATATAATAATAATAATAATAATAATAATAATAATAATAATAATAATAATAATAATAATAATAATAATAATAATAATAATAATAATAATAATAATAATAATAATAATAATAATAATAATAATAATAATAATAATAATAATAATAATAATAATAATAATAATAATAATAATAATAATAATAATAATAATAATAATAATAATAATAATAATAATAATAATAATAATAATAATAATAATAATAATAATAATAATAATAATAATAATAATAATAATAATAATAATAATAATAATAATAATAATAATAATAATAATAATAATAATAATAATAATAATAATAATAATAATAATAATAATAATAATAATAATAATAATAATAATAATAATAATAATAATAATAATAATAATAATAATAATAATAATAATAATAATAATAATAATAATAATAATAATAATAATAATAATAATAATAATAATAATAATAATAATAATAATAATAATAATAATAATAATAATAATAATAATAATAATAATAATAATAATAATAATAATAATAATAATAATAATAATAATAATAATAATAATAATAATAATAATAATAATAATAATAATAATAATAATAATAATAATAATAATAATAATAATAATAATAATAATAATAATAATAATAATAATAATAATAATAATAATAATAATAATAATAATAATAATAATAATAATAATAATAATAATAATAATAATAATAATAATAATAATAATAATAATAATAATAATAATAATAATAATAATAATAATAATAATAATAATAATAATAATAATAATAATAATAATAATAATAATAATAATAATAATAATAATAATAATAATAATAATAATAATAATAATAATAATAATAATAATAATAATAATAATAATAATAATAATAATAATAATAATAATAATAATAATAATAATAATAATAATAATAATAATAATAATAATAATAATAATAATAATAATAATAATAATAATAATAATAATAATAATAATAATAATAATAATAATAATAATAATAATAATAATAATAATAATAATAATAATAATAATAATAATAATAATAATAATAATAATAATAATAATAATAATAATAATAATAATAATAATAATAATAATAATAATAATAATAATAATAATAATAATAATAATAATAATAATAATAATAATAATAATAATAATAATAATAATAATAATAATAATAATAATAATAATAATAATAATAATAATAATAATAATAATAATAATAATAATAATAATAATAATAATAATAATAATAATAATAATAATAATAATAATAATAATAATAATAATAATAATAATAATAATAATAATAATAATAATAATAATAATAATAATAATAATAATAATAATAATAATAATAATAATAATAATAATAATAATAATAATAATAATAATAATAATAATAATAATAATAATAATAATAATAATAATAATAATAATAATAATAATAATAATAATAATAATAATAATAATAATAATAATAATAATAATAATAATAATAATAATAATAATAATAATAATAATAATAATAATAATAATAATAATAATAATAATAATAATAATAATAATAATAATAATAATAATAATAATAATAATAATAATAATAATAATAATAATAATAATAATAATAATAATAATAATAATAATAATAATAATAATAATAATAATAATAATAATAATAATAATAATAATAATAATAATAATAATAATAATAATAATAATAATAATAATAATAATAATAATAATAATAATAATAATAATAATAATAATAATAATAATAATAATAATAATAATAATAATAATAATAATAATAATAATAATAATAATAATAATAATAATAATAATAATAATAATAATAATAATAATAATAATAATAATAATAATAATAATAATAATAATAATAATAATAATAATAATAATAATAATAATAATAATAATAATAATAATAATAATAATAATAATAATAATAATAATAATAATAATAATAATAATAATAATAATAATAATAATAATAATAATAATAATAATATAATAATAATAATAATAATAATAATAATAATAATAATAATAATAATAATAATAATAATAATAATAATAATAATAATAATAATAATAATAATAATAATAATAATAATAATAATAATAATAATAATAATAATAATAATAATAATAATAATAATAATAATAATAATAATAATAATAATAATAATAATAATAATAATAATAATAATAATATTGGTCGTATTGTACTTAACGGTAGGACTGATGGTATAAACATGGTGGGTTTAGCTTTGGTGGTGTAATTGATAATTCGATCATAAATTATTGCATCTGTTCCCATAGTTTCTTAAAATTTATCTGCTACCTCTAAACCGTATTCTGACCACATTCCTCTTTGTATAAAAATTAAAACATTTAATCATAATGGTACTAAGAATATAAACACGATGTTATCGAGATGCTGGAATAACAAACATCTGTCAAAATATATTGAGAATATGAAATCTTTTATTACAAATGTTGATTTCTAATCATTACAGTCTGTTGATGCTCTAGTTTCCTCTGTTACTTCTAAAATAAAACAAGCTGTATTTACATCCAATCGGAAAATTGCTGAACCCAAACAAATGTGATTGATTGGCAATGTGTAAGATATCGAAATTTGATGTTGAAAAGACTCAAAAAAAATTACGTTATTTATTTCAATATCTATTTATGCAAATCTTTGTAAAAGCAAAAAACTGGAGTTTTACAACAAAAATCTTAATAAACTAAATTCAGAAAAGAATGGTAGCGATTGGTGATAACTTTATAACTCGTTTAAAACATAAAATGTAAATGATATTCGTACGCATTTAGTACAATGTTGAATGGAAAAGGGACCACACATGAAATAGAATAGGCCAAGCCGTGTTTAACGGACGTCATTTTAGATTCTGGTGAAGATGGTATTTACCTATGCATTTTATAAATTTGCTCCTACTTGTTTTTTAAATAAGGTGTTATCTGTGTATAAAAAAATCTTCTACATGAAGGTATACCGACTACTTTCTACAGATCTATTTTAATACTATTGTTTAAAAAAGGGGATCCGAATGTACCTGCAAATTATCGTGGCTTATCTTTGATTGACACGATATGTAAAATTTTCAATGCAATGTTATTAAATCGTCTAACTGAATGGTGTAATCACAAAAACATATTAAATGAATATCAGAAACATATTAACTGCATAGAATTATTCCACAACATCTTCAACCTGGTAAACAATGTGCAGCTCAATAAATTGAGTTCAACACTTTGTCTGGTTAGGAAAAATGAAAGTATTATACAAAATTCGAAGAATCTTTTGAGTTTAGCGATATAAAAATAGTCACTAGCCACAATACATTGTGAATATTTCCACAATGAAAAAAGAAATTTTTAATTATTTGATAGTAACACCTGTGAAACTGGATCGTATTAGTATTAAGATTGAATTTAAAAATGTTTTAGAGTGTAATGAAAAAAATATATGGCATTAAAAATGAATGTAAAGCCTATATAAAAACGAAGAAATTGAAGATATCAGTAATTCCAAGTGGCTATCTAATCTAATATAGAGTAAAACTCCAAATTGCACTATGATAAATAATTACCATTTGCCTAAGGTACAGAAAATAGTAGCAGGTGCTCCATTGTTAAATCAATTCAATGAAAATATTTCTATTAGTAACGAATCTTGTAATTTAAGTGGTACGTACCTACCTAATAAAGTTCTCTAATGAAATAATAACCGTAAATGGTAAAACATTCCGTCTAACAGAGGTTATTTATTCTAAACACTTACCACCAGTAGTATTATATTGTCATGTCCCGTTTGAATAATAAACACAAATTCAGGAAAAGTCAATCTCTTGAGGATAATCATCTAAGTGTCGCTTTAACGTCTCAAAATGCTCCCAAAGAAATTATGAACTGAGACTCTATTCAATGTCAAAAATTACCCAAATTCCTTACTTCTGATTTATCGATCGTTTTGATGGGGGAAGAATTAACATTGGAAATATTTGTTTCTTGATTCTTTTTAAATTCTCTCCTTTTTTTTATTTTATTACTATGAGTTGCACGGTGAGGTTTTTGATGCTTAAAGTTGGAATCAATTCGGGGATCCTTTCTCGAGAATTGAATTCAATGGATTTCGATCTATTTTGGTTAGAAATGTGTAAATAAATAGTTTTAATGCATACTTTAGTGGACATTTTTAGTTTTCTTTTCATTTTTATTATTATTTTCTCAATACTTTTATTTTTCTCATAATAAAAATAATCATAGTATATGAAAAAGACTTTATTCAGTATCATCGGACTTATGCCTATCATTGCCATCAACGTCATCAGCAACATTATTATTATCGGCGTCATCATCATCACTATATTAAAGGTTTTCAGAATTTTGTTCAAATATTAATAAGCTCAGCGCTTCTTGTGGGAAATTATTACCTATTTTTTCTTCTAACTTTCTCATATTGGAAACAATAGGATCGGAAGTTTATTTATTTAGTTAATTAAAAGTATTATATATACTATAACGAACATCCTTTAAAATACATTAGTTTTACAAATTTCTACAAAATGCGTATTAAATTATTATTTCTTACAAATTGTATTATATTTATTTTATATAAATTAAACTATCTTTTTTTAAAATAGTTTTTTTAAATTAGACAGTAGTCTGAAGCGTTCCTTATTTTTTAATTGTTAATTACACAAAGTTTACACAAGGACTGGTCCTAAGTTATATTTTTACTTAAAATAATAAATAATGCTAAATTCAATAAACTCCATTCAGACGCAGAGTCAGCAATATTTTTATTATGTTGAAATGTATTGCAACATAAGTTTATGACTTTTTGTTGCTGATTTGCTTAGGTAAGCTGACCTGAAATATTTAAATTTAATTTTAATATTGAAATATTTAAATTTAATTTAAAATATTTATTTAATTTATTTAATCCTCGATTGATTTAAAAATAATGTATTTCGTGGATTCTTGTAACAGGTGTTTCAACTTGGTTTTTTTCAACCTGTGGAATTTTTGTGGGTTGCAAAATGAACGTTGTTAAAGGTTTCTTTTGTGATCTTTTCAATGCCCAATTGTAAGTGATATAACAATGTTTCTGATCCACGTGTCCCTTTTTATATTTTGTGTTGCCTTTATGTTGTTAAGATGTAACTCTTGAAGTGATTCTAATGACAATATGTTTAAGGTTTTTTGTTTTATTGGAATATCTTGCATTAGGGCTGGAATTGGAGTCATCTGATTTACTTCCAGATTCTGATATATTTGGTCATCTATTTTTATTGTTGTATTGTGAAATTTAATTATAAATTATTTAGTTTATAAGTAATTGTTTCTGTTGAAAAAGTTTTGCTAACATCATTCAGGAGTATTATCCCGTCTACAATTTCTTCAACACGAGGAATATGATGAACATTGCTTTTTGCGCATGTGGATTGTTTATTGAATATAATTTTTGTTATACAATTATCATTACTTAGATCTGATAAATACATTTTATTGCAAATTTTGATTTTAGTATAAATTATACAATTTTCTTTTATTGCATAAATTTTATTTCCATTTAAAAATATTTCTGTAAAATTTAAATTTATTATAGAGTTATTCTTTATAATAGGTTTTACAATAACTTCTTTAATATAAAGTTTCAATTGTAATTGGAATTTTAATAATATATAAAAAATTTGTGTTATTGCTTAACACACTTGTTTTCGATAATTCTAAAGCTTCTTCTATGTCGTTGAAAAGCATATTTTCTTTTTTTAATTGATTAATTACAAAGTTCATTTCTTTTTTGTTTAACAAATACGAGTAAATTATGTTGTATTTTGCCCATTGTATGGCATATTTAATATTTATAATTGCTTCCTTTGCTAATCTAACCTTGTTTCTCATTATTTCTATGTCTTCTTTTAGAATAAAATTATCCTTCCTTATGGAGTTAGAAAATGTATTAGTTAATTTAGTAATATTATTTATTTGATTACTAAAGTCGGTATTAATTATTACTTGTTTGTTATTATTATCTGTTAGCTGCTCTAATGTTTTGTAAATATATTCTGCGTCATCATGATCGGGAGATCCGGCAATAATTTTCCAAATTTTTCCTAATGCATTAATTGATCTAGATTGTCTTTTTGGTGTATAGTTTTTAAGTGTCTCTAATAAGTCTATAGTTTGATTTAGTTCATATTTTAGCGTTGGTTGTAGAGGAATCGTCTCAGGTATATATGTCTAAATATTTTTTCTTGTTTTTTGTAAAAAATCGTCATAAGAATTTAAATCTATTTGAAGTATAAATTTAAATGTTCCTTCCTGAATTTTTCCGTATCCGTCACCTATCATCACAACGTGTGAGCCCGTGTAATTAAGTATTAGAACTTCTGCCTTAAGCAGTGGTAGGAAAAATCTGTAACCAAAAAATAATTAATTTCTTATATGGTATTTATGAACATTCTATTAGTTTCTGTTAATACCGTATTCTGTTATTTTCTTTGACTATTTCTTCTTTATATCTTGATGATAATTTAGATCCTAGTCTTTTATTGGTTTTTACATCAATTTTCTGGCCTGGAGTATAGTCCCTAAAAGGTTTTCGTTTTTTATTATGATTTACCATATCTCCCGTTTCCTAACGATGGCTTCTATATTTTCTTTCCTAGCGTTTTCGTATTGTCCTTGACTAGTGCTAACTCTTCTTCCAAAAAATAACTCAATAGGTTTCTTGCCTGTCGTTGAGTGTATAGTGTTATTATATTCAGAAACTGCTCTATCGAGTAATTCTTAAAAAGTCCTATGTGTCTTCTCTGTTTTAAGACAACGCATAATTTCCGACAATGTGGAATGAAATTTCGCCACTTGGCCGTTAACGGTACTTTTGTAGGGCGGAGTCTTGAAAACTTTTATATTAAGCTGATATTCAAGCATAAACAAAATTGAAGCTGAACTTAATAATTTTTTATTGTCTACAACTATCATTCTGGGAACACCAAAACTAAATACTATTTTCCTTAATGGCTCTCTAATATCTGCTATTGATCTAGAATTTATTACTGTTGCCTGTGCATATTTTGTGAGCTTGTCTATTGCAGATAATATTAAATATTTTTCAGTAGTCCAAATGTCTATGTGTTGTATTGCTCCTGCATATTATGAAATTGGAGTAGGCGATATATTTGACTTATTAGGATGTCTATCGTATTTACCTTCCTTACAAACTTTATATTGTTTTATTATTCGATTTAGAGTATCACTTATCTTTGGGAGGTAATATTCTCCTAAGAGTTGTAATTTATTTTCTTTAGCGTTTCTGTGGGAGATTCTTCTTCTTGTCTAGAAGGGTCAACCAAGTTTTCTACTTGAGTTTGTGTGTATCTGATTTTATATTTAGAAAAGTGAAGGGAGTATATTCATTGCAATGCTTTCGCCAGTAAACAAACCATTCACTACACTCGGATTAAGATATCTCTTCAGAATATCCAAAAGAATGTTTTCCGAAAAGCTTGGGGCTGTAATAATATGTCTGTGAAAAGTTGGGAAAGGTAATTTAAATTGGTATTCAGTCGTTTCTGCTATAAGGACAAAAATCTGATTTCTAAAGACATTTATAGGACATTCAACTGAAGGAATTAAATTCTCTCCTGAACTATCACCGCTGTGCACTGTAGCCGTTAGAGAGTTAACATGAATGTCGTTTTCTGGTGGTCTAGAAAGAGCATCTGCAACCACATTACTTTTGCCGAGCTTATATTGGAGTTCGTAGTTATATTCCTCCAATATTGCTTTCCATCGCTTCATTTTTGCGTTATTGTTGGCGTGGCCATACAGATAATTTCTCAATGAATCAAGTGCCCAAATTATAGCTAGCATTTCCCTCTCGTTGGCTACATAGTTCTCTTCTGTTTTACTCAGAGATCGAGAAAAAAATTTAATTGGTCTACTTTCCTGGAGGCATCTGTTGTTAATTCGAAACATTTAGTAAAGTCAGGGTAAGTTAATATGACATCTCTAGAAGATAAGATCTTTTTTAATTTGTCAAATGCTATTTTTGCGGATTCATTAAATTCTATTTTTTTACTTGATTGGTTTCCGGATATTCGTCTCTCTTGCCTTCTTAAGAGGTTTGTCAAGAGTTTCGCTATTTTAGCGTAATGTTTGACAAACCGGCGATAATATCCGGATAATCCCAAAAAAGATCGGAGATCTTTTATTGTGTTGGGATAAGGGAAATTCACAATCGCTTCGACTTTCTTAGAGGTAGTTTGAATACCTTTGCGAGTCACTAGGAAACCTAGAAATTCAACTTCGTCTTTAAAAAACTCGCATTTATCAAGCTGAACCTTCATATTTGCGTGGTGTAAGGTGCTAAATACCTCAGCAATATCCTTTAAATATTGATATTCATTTCGACTAAAAATTATTATGTCATCTATATAGACATAACATCTTTCTCCAATGTGTGGACGTGAAATGTCATCCAGCGTGCGTTGAAAAATAGCTGGAGCATTCTTTAGTCTAAACGGTATTCTTGTGAATTCGAATTTACCATTATTAATGGAGTTGTTTTCTCAATATCTGTGGGCTTTTAAGGTATTTGGTGGAACCCGCTTTTCAAGTCTAATACAGTAAAATAACAACTTTTTCCTAATTGTGAAAGTACCTCATTGATTTCAGACAATGGATATTTATCTGAAATAGTGATAGAATTTAATTTCCTGTAATCTATAACCATCCTGAACTTTCGTTCCCCGCTTGCGTAAATTTTTTTTTGGAACAATCCACACAGGTGAATTGTATAGGGATTTTGATGGTCTGATTATGTCTTTAAGTAATGTTCTACCTTGGCCTTCAATTTCCTTCTTAAGGCTCATGGGGTACGGATAGGTCTTTGAGTAAACCGGGTCATTTGTGCTTGTACGTATTTCACCTGTTACACGTGTAGTGTAAGTCAGTCTTTCGTCAGGAGCTGAAAAAAGGTTGTGGTATTTCGCCACAATTTGCCTTAGATTGTCCTGTTGTTCGTGAGTCATGTGGCTAGTTCGGAGAGCAGTCATGTGAATGTCATCTGCTGGGAGCTGTTTAAGTACAATTCTTTTCCCATTTCCAAGTACCATGTAATTGTCTTTCGTATAAATGATAGCATCAAGGTCTTTTAAAGTGTGATTTCCAATGATTCCTTGGAATGTTTTCAGTTGTGATAATAAATAGAATTTAACCGAAACGTCCGTTTGTCCGAATAAAAAGGTGTTTGTGTGAAATTTAATTCGAGTCTGTCCACCTACGGAATTTGCATAGAAATTTTCATTATTTGAAGTAGGGTTTCTTACTATATTTGGTGTTATATAATTTGTGTTAAATCCAGTGTCGATTAAGATTTTTATAATCATTCCGTCATCCATCCTGCACTCAAAATATGGCAAGGTGGATGAATTTCGTTGGTAGAGTCATATTTCTGATCGTGTTCTCTTGTATAGTCTGCTTGGTTATCAATGTATTCATTTAATGTTTGTCCGTCAATGTCGTCTTTTAGGTCTATTTTATCAATATAGTTGTCAATTTCGCCTGTCTCCTGTATATTTGATCCTAGTTTTAAATGGAAATTTCTACTTTTTTTACGAGTTTCTGGATGTGGTGGAGGTGGTCGTTTGCCATAGAGTCCGTTGTTCGCTGATGTGTTCATATAATTTATGTTCCTAGTTCTCATACTCTGGTCAACGTCCATCGGTTCTGGTCTTGGTTGAGGTTTTGGTATAAAAGGTCTTGGTGGGGTATAATTTGTGTGGTAGTTTTGGTGAAATTAGTTGTATTGATTGTGTTTGAGAATGGCTCCCTAATTTTGATAATAGTTCAGTCCGTAAGGTAGTTGTTGTCTTTAGAATTGCCTGGTTATTTGCTTTGGTCGAGGTGGTGGAGGAATGTGTGCTAATTCCGGATAGAATATAGGTTGGTTCCGGGTTGGGATAGACATAAACTTCCTATTGTAATCATAGTTAGTCCTAAAATTCTGGTTCTCCAACTTTAGACACAAGTGTAAAGCTTTAGGTAAATCTGTTGACTCTCTCATAGCCAAAAGTTTAGTTAGATCTCCTTTCAACACACTTATGAAGGTGTCCAATGCTTTATCTCTATAAGTTTGTGTCAATAGGTGCAAAGATTCCTGTCCTATGTCCATAGCGCTAATTTTGTTAAGTATAAGGGATAAATGGTTGTAGACCTTTTGGTAGAATTCCTGAATGGTTTCTGATATTCGAGAGTACTAACATCTCTCTTATCTGCATAATGCAGAGTTAAGCAGCGAGAAATACTTTCCCAATTCCAGGGTGTATTATAAGATTCTAATATGGCATCTGCACTTTCGACGTTAAGGATTTCAAAATATTTGGGTGTTCCCTTTAAATGTTGGTAAATGTTCAAAATTCGCTCAACAGATTTCCTCCAGGAACTATATTCCCCTGGTTGTCCTGTAAATTCCCTAAGGCTTGTGACTAAGTCAGGTACCCTGTCCAAGTCAGTTAGTTGTGCGCTATGTTGTAGATCAATTACTTGATCTCGGTCAATCACTTGATTCCTGGCATTGTCAGGATTTATAATTTGTTCTTGTATTGCCTCATTGATCATTCTCATAATTTCTATTTCTAAGTTACTAGTGTTAAATGGTGCCTGATTCTCCTGAACGTTCACTACAGGTGGCCTAATTAAATTGTTTGGGTTTGATATTTTAACAAGGTATATAAAATGGCAAATTATTTTCAATTATGTAGTGTTATTGATATTATTATTTTATATATATATATATATATATATATATATATATATATATATATATATATATATATATATATATATATATATATATTTTTTTTTTTATTATTATTTATTTTTTATTGAATCCCGTGGGATTTTTATTAGATTATTGTTTAAATTTTCTTAAATCTAGTGTTAGTTTATACTACTGTATCTTTTATATTTATTTTACCTTCTTCTTTCAAAATTTTTCATAAAATATTGATTTATCCTTTATATAATATTTTATTCATTTCTTTACTTTGCTTTAACTTCACTTCAAAATTTTTTTACGCAATAATAATTTATATTTTATATAATATTTTATTTTTTTAAAACTTTTAAAATTTTCCCACACAATATTTAAATTTATGTTTTTCTTTTGTTTTTATGAATACAAAATTTAATTTACTTTTTAAATTTTTCACAGAATATTTAAATTTATGTTTTTTTATATCAATTCAAAATTTACTTAAATAAAATAATTTGTTTCTAGGATTTAGCTAGGATATAATTTTAACACTTGAATCTTAATGTGTTTTTATATTTTAGATTTATTACACTTTTAATAATTTAACTTTAATATTCATGCTTTTTACTTACATTAAATATAAATTAATCATCCTAATAAGTGGAGTAGCGGCAGTTGATGATATTCAACACCCTTTCTTCTGATCGATCCAGCTACTCGAGGTCCTTTTTGTCATTTTGTTTCTTCTTCACTATTCGGGATACCGCGGGAAACGTGCTGCCTTGCAGGACTATGTGTTTTAGTACCTTATTGGATTTCTAATTATCCGTTGGCAACCGCGGTCCCCGCTCGGGCGCCAATTAAAATATAATTTTTTCAAATAGTTTTTTTTTAAATTAGCTTCAGACTACTGTTTGAAGCGTTCCTTATATTTTAATTGTTAATTACACAAAGTTTACACAAGGACTGGTCCTAAATTATATTTTTACTTAAAATAATAAATAATGCTAAATTCAATAAACTCCACCCAGACGCAGAGTCAGCAATATTTTTATTATGTTGAAATGTATTGCAACATAAGTTTATTACTTTTTGTTGCTAATTTGCTTAAGTAAGCTGACCTGAAATATTTGAATTTAATTTTATTTTTAAATTTAATTTTAAATATTTTGGTTCTTAACTTATATATTAATATTTGATTCATTTTAATGTCATTTGGTAGTATATTGTATAGTTTAAGTCCCTCAAAGAAAAAAGATCTCTGCATTGTTGTTGTTGCTGCTCTTGGCAAGCGGAAATTTCCAGTTTTTCTGAGATAATATGGTTGTATCTCTCCCACATATCCAAGTTGCTCAATCAGATACTCCGGCGCGTCTCCCATTTTCATTTTCTGGATAAACTTTAAAGTGTTTAGAACTAGCCTTTGCTTAATATTCAACCACTTTAGCGTGTTCAGCATAAGTTGAATGGGGGCGTATATGTTGTATTTTAGTATCGATCTCATTGCTTTATTTTGAAGCTTTTGCATTCTTCGTATGTGTGTTTCCGTGCAGCAAGTGTAAAAAATTGTAGAACCATATTCAAAATGCGGTTTTATCATTGTGTTATAAATGTTGATCGCAGTAATTATCGATATTTTATTTCTAATCCGCTTTAAGAAACCAATTTTTTTCCGATCTTTTAACAAATATATTCAATATGTTCATTCAATTTCAGGTCCTTATCAATTATAAAACCCAAGTATTTAATTTTATTAACTTTCTCTATGATCTTTTATTAATTGTTATTGTTGAGTCCCTACTTATATTTATTTCAAGTAATTTGGTTTTATTTCCATTCAGTTTTAATTTATTCATTTTAAGCCAATTGTTTATTTTATCAATGACATACAATATATTTTGCCTACACTGTTCATCTGTATCACCTACTGCATATATTAATGTGTCATCAGCATATAATAAAATTTCACATTTTTGGAGAATATATGGCATATTATTTATGAATATTATAAATAGCAATGCGCCCAAAATAGATCCTCGTGGTACTCCAAATTCATTATTTATTTCCTTTGATTTCATATCATTAACTTTTGTGATTTGTTCCCTGTTCGTAAGATATGATTTAAACCAATCCAATTCTTTTCCCCTAACACCATACATATATAGTTTCCGAAGCATCTATAGTCTCAAATGCTCTTTTAAAATCTAAAAATAATGCCATCTTTTTCTTTTTATCTAAAAATTTCCACCTGTTTATAAGAAAATTTACGGTTGTTTCTCTTGAAAATTTGCTCCTAAATCCTGATTGAAATTTAGAAAACAAGTTATTTTGCTCCATGTATTCTTCAAGTTGATTTATAATAATTTTCTCCATTTTCTTTTCGCACGTTTTTAACGTATTTTTTGGGCGGAATTCTTCATATTTGTTTGTTCATGAAATTTTCTCAACAGGTAATATTATTGAATATTTCCAGTTATTAGGAAAAACTCCCGTTTTCATGGATGTACTAATTATATCACATATTTTCGTTCCCAATATATTCCAATTATCAATAATAAGCTTAATCTACATAATTGCTCTTCTCGTTTTTAATTTTAGTTTTATATATGTTTCTAATTATTTTAAAATTATTCCATGCTACGTCATTATTTTCCAACTTAGCAATTAGGTATTTTAATTATATAGACTTCGTACAATTCCTCTAGTAATTCTTCAAAAACATTACAAATTTTTTGCTATTAATTGTTACCAGGTACGCAATCATCCAATAGTTATAACTCGAAAACATTTCTCCAATTTTAATCGGCTTAAATTGTTCCTTAAAATAAATAACAACTCCGCCTGTCCTGTTCGAATTTGAATGCGTAATATAGTGATTATATCTATTTTGGTGTATTTCGCTATCTTCTATATCTTGTGTTATATGTGCTTCCGATAGAATAATAAAATCCGGGTTCTGTTCATCAGCTATTATTTCCAGTTGATTGTAGTTATTGATTAGTCCACATACTCGTATATTTGTATAAATACCATAAATTTGCTGTGTTGTTAATTCACCATGCCAATCTCTTCTTTTTCGAATTAAGTTTATTTTTATAGACAGGACAATCCCTGTCGGCTGTGACATGATTTTCATTAAGACCAATATTTAGATACTTGTTAGCCCTTATACAGCTTTCACATCTCTTAACTATCTCCTTTTCACAATCTTTTGATTTGTGGGTTCCTAGCATCTATGCAAATTTCATCTTTTGTGCACTCATTCGATTTATGATTGTATCCTAGGCATTTAAAGAACATTTCTATATTAGTCCCATCAAAAACTCAACATTTTTACCATCTGATGTTCAATTTTTGTGCTGTTTTAATTTTCATATATGTTTCGCGATCAACTAATTATATATTATCTTATTATATCTTCTAAATTCGTAGGATTTTACAATATTAATTTTATGTCCCCGTAACTGATGATTTTGCCTCTTTATTTTTGCTAAAAGCTCCTCATTTGAGTATTTAAAAGACATATGCGTTATGATTATCGACATATCACTTTCGTTTGGCGCTCTAATTTCATATGTCTCACCCATCTTATTCTCGATGGCATTTTTATTTTTTTCTTTCCTCGTCATTTTCACTTTGTATAGCAATTATATCATTTTTTCTATTTTCAATATTTGTAATATTAAGGCTAACTGGATGCACTTTATTATTTAAATCCTCTTTTGTTTTTTTATCTTTTGTTTTTCTTTCGGTTTTATTATTAAAAGAACTTGTTTCTTCACATCTGGCAGCACCATATTTCATATCTAGAAACACCATATTTCACATCTGACAACACGGTTTCAGCAAAAGCCAGATTATCTTGTTTTTCATTTGTTTCTTTTATCACTCTCTTTATCTCATTGCACATTTTAGCACTGTTGTCCTCAAATGTGTTATAAATATCCTTATTTTTATTTTCCAAATCGCTTACTACTCTACATAATTTTTTAACTTCATTTACATTAGTTTCACAATCTTTCTGTACTCTGTTTATCTTTGTAAGCCTTTCTTCATATCTTTTCTCTATTGATTCCAATAATTGCTTAATTTCATCTTCATTTTGTTTTAGAGATAACTTGAACTCTTCTTTATATTCAGCCAAGTTTGTTTTGTTTTTGTCTACTCCATCTTGAATTCCTTTTAAAACCAAATCTACGTTGTGAATATATTGTACACTATCATCACACATATGTCTTCAAACGGATTAGATTCTAAAACCTTTGAGGAATATTGATCAAGACCCGAACATTTATCAGCACAATGATACACCCTGCCACACACTCCTGAACATAATATTCCTGTTTCGCCTCGGATTGTTCTCTTGCATTTATGGCATTCAGCCATTGCAGAGCCAGTTTTAACATTCTTATATTATTATTTATTATTATTTTTTTTTAAATTTAATGCTTTGAATATTTTCTTAATTTACTTGTATAGAAAATTGATTTATCTATTGGTGAGTATAGTCCTTTTTCTATTTAAAAACCAATAAATATTTAAATTTCCACAAATTTCCAGAGCTTGTTTAAGTTTACGTTTTATCTCTCGACCCGTTATTATCAATCAGTCACTAGAAGTCTTGAAAATATATCCTCATTCGATTTTTCTCTTGAACATTTTCGCGAAAAATTCTCTCTAAAATTTTTTAAGTCTCTATTTCGAGCTTCTTTTTCCTTTTCTGACAACCACCATATCGGTAATAAGGCATGATTTATTATTTCTAGTCCATGAATTAAATATTTGTGAACAGTTGGAGACATATTATACTAAGGATACATTTTCACAAAATATTTAACGATATTAAGTGCAAACTCCGGAAAATGTCAATATTTATTTAAAAATTACTTGAAACTGTTACCATTATTATGTGCATTCGCCTTATTAAATTACGCCAAGGTCTGTTATTTGACTAGAAATGCCTGCATTTTGGAAGAAACACCTTCAGTGTTACTGTCATTGAAATTTCCAAATCCGGATTTTGGCTGACCAATAACCACACGCATTTGACGCCTAAGTTCACTTTGAATGTGGGCTTTGTTAATTGAAACAAATTCTTTATCTTCTACTTCTAAAGATAGTAGCGTACCACTTCATTATTAGAAGTTTATACGATAAATGAAGAAGTCATTCCAAGAATCGAATAAGTCCATGAAGGATTGAAAAGCCGGGAAAAAAATTATTTTTCCGGGAAGATAAAAGATACAATATGAAACATTGCTTCCCATAGAAGAAGGATTTAATTTAATTTTATGAGACAAAGCAATCACAATAGCGTTATCAATTAATAGGTATGTGTCTCCACCGGCAATTGTATTGTAATAGATATATGTATGTAAAACACGACTAAGTATCTATCAGGGTGCTCAGTGTAGGGTTCCAGCGTAAAAAACGTATATGTATTTATATATTTTTTATACAAATGTTACCCATTTCTAAGTCAATCAAGACATTTTTATTGGCTTCTTTAAAAGTATAAAATTTTAAGTCAGTGGTACAATTAAATTCAACCGAGTTATAACGTATAAACTATGTACATTTACTTTCTTGTTCTAAAAAGACATATTTCTGTAGCATAGCATTTTTTGTTGAACTTTTTTGAGAGTTGTTTACAATTTACCGTGCTACATCTTAAAACTCCTTTGCATTATTCTTTATTGTCATTCCCTCACAAAAATATCATACAAATTTTTACCAAAGAATTTTAAAATTTACTGTTTTTTATATAAAACCTACCACTGCCAAATGTTTGGCATGATTTACACAGAAAACACTTCAACTAAGTTTTATTTAAAAAATTATCTCATAACTTTAGGACATATGTGGCTATAGTCAATGCGAATTTAATAAGGTGGTCTTAAATTGAAAATGAAAATGAAACGCGAATGTATCAGCTGTTGCTTACGTAGTAAATTAGGGCCACCTTATTGAATTTGCCTTTGCCATAGTCATATAGAGAATAACTAATAAACAGAAAGTTCATTCAATTGTGTGATAGCTTTTGGACGTATTAAAACTGTTATTTGTTTTATTGTTTACTTTGTTAATTTTTTTCTTCAACGCATACTATAAAATTTGTGCACTACTACTACAAATGCACTCTTCTCTCTGACTACCCTTGCTCATATAAATATTGTACGTAATTTTGACAACTACGTTTCTTAAAAACTAGGTTGTACTATTTTAAGAGAATTTTTATCAGAGTTCTTATTTCAGCTGCTCCACTTTTACGCGATGTTATTACACAATATGTTTTACGTATCTAAATATTCCCAACTTCAAAACTTTTATAGTATATGAAAAAATTCCTGGCAATTCCCGTATTTCACGTATTCCGTATTTCCGTATTCCCGTATTTCAAAAAATAACTCAAAAATTTTAAGATACGGATTAAAAACCGGTTTTCGTACATTCATGAACTTATAAGCTTATATCTTATGCGAATATTATCAAATTTTAAGTTTCTCAGCGGATTTGGAAAAGACTGAAACAGACCTCTTAACTGATTTCGTGTTAGTAGCCTTTAGGAATATATATAGATCATTCAAAGTCTGATGGTGGTAATTGCAATGATGAATGTACTTCCAGAGAATTTTTTAGTCACTACAGAATTTCAAATTAACCAAATAAATTTGGACCTAATAAAATATATTTATGTGTATATGTAGATGCTGCAACGCTACATAAATTGTTGATTCACGTTGAGAAGTAGTTCAAAATTCAAAAATTACCTATTGGTTCTTTGTCTGAAAATGCGTAAGAATCTATCAATAAAATATTTAAAAAAGTAAGAGAGCACAACGCATGAAAATGTAGTAGGATTAACAATTTAGAAACAGGGTTGGCGATCCACTGGATAACCCAATTAAATCCAACGTGTAGGATTTGTTATTTAAAGGTTATCGTAGTTTATTTGCAATAAAAATAATTAAAATTTGCTTTTGTTTTCTGCGATTCAGCCCGTTTAATTAACTCTAAATAGATAATGAATAAGCAAATTCATCAAAATATAAATTTATCAAACATAATTTTATCCCCACGTCTGAGCCAATTTCCGAACCCGTCTCAGAAAAACTCCTCATCTTCAGGGTCGTCAGACCTGGCGATTTCTCGCCAAACGTGGCGATTTTGAAACTTGTTTCGCGTCCTAATTTTCAGTTTGGCGACATGTTGACTTTTTGGCGATTTTAAAATTGTTTGGCGATTTTCTTGGCTATTTTTGATGAAAAATACGAAAAATTAACATTATTGTTATTTTGGTATTTTACTTCATAAAATTGTGAATTTCACACCTTCATTGTGTATTTTGAGTTTATTCTTTTTAATTTATGTAATCTGGCAGCCTATCAATTTAACGTGAATGCATGCACATAAATGTGTATGTATGCTATATTTTTTGCTCATTTAAAAAGAACTAACGGTAAACAGAAAATATTTTCCTTTAAATTGTGTTTGCATAAATTTTATACAAAATATTAAAAGTCTGTTATGGCATCTTTGCGGAAAAGTGCAAGAATAGATCGTCGTCATAAAAAGGAATGGGAAAAACAAAACTGGGCAAAAGGTAATTAAATTATTTTGCGTTTTAAAATCTATTAAATTTGTATACTACTTACAGGTTGGCTAAAACCAATATCTGACGCTCCATCGAATTATCAAAGCACTAGTAATCCCATAAATACATCATGGTGCTTTGCATGTAAAATTGCTTTAAGATCACATAAAATAGATCTGCAAAAACATGCAGACTCAGTAATACATAAAAACAATATGTCCGTTTTTTTTTTAAACAAAACAGAATTGATCAATTTGGTACGAAACGTATATTTCTTTACATATGTTTGTATGTATGTATATTAATACTTAGGATATTCTTCTAGTAAATGTCTCCCACTCTAAAGAGTCTACAATTATTGACATAACACTTCGGCGAATACTGCATTTGAAGATCTGAAACTGTACAAAACCATGTGTACTGCTATTATAAAAAGAGTCGTTTTACCCACACTTTTGAAAAGCCTTGTGAAGAAAATTGGCTACACGAAATACAGCCTTATTGTCGACGAATCTACAGATGTTCCTCAAATGGATGAGTGTATGTGTCAGATTCTTCGACACATTTTTTGTGACTTATTTTGGTAGAAGTAGCTACAGCAGAACACCTTTTTAGCAATTTATCGTCGTTTTTAAAAAAAAATTGGTGCGCAAATTTCAAATATAATTGCAATAGACACTAATGGTCCTAGTAACTTATGTGGTAAGAATAAGTCTTTGTTTAGTCTTTACATTTGTGTTGTTTCAAAGCTTCAAAAACAATTCCCGAAAATGCAGATTTTTTGATAAAAGAAATTTACAATTATTTTAGCCACAGCCCATTGCTTACAATACTGTATAAGCGTGCCTATTGTTAAGTGGAAAGAATATTTTAATGATAATATTCCATCTAATTTACATCCATTTGGGCCTAAAGTTTATAATTATAGAGATGCAGCAGGTACGTGAAGAACTCGCTTTGGCTGTGCTTTATATGCTAGTAATTCTAACTAGTAATGACTGTGTGGAAATAATAATTCTCAATAATGAACTCCACCAAAACTCGGCTACGAAATAAAACGCAATATGAACTTTTTGACGCACTTTTGCGAGTTATAAAATATATGAATATCAATAACATATGTTATACTACTTTTGTACCTACTCAAGAAATGATTAATAAATTAAATTCTAATGTAATGTATTCAAAAAAGAAGATAATGAAGATTGTCTAGACGAGAAAGTATATAGCATTTTAGATATATAAAAAAACCGAGACCATATATTTATACCCAAATTTATTTTATATTAACCATAAAGACTATTTGTTATAGCTTCTAGTAAACAAAAAACTATGTATTTTATAAGTAATGAATACCTTTTGTTTTAACTAAGTGTTTTTAATAAAAATTAACAAAATATATTATGGCGATTTTTTATTCACTTTTGGCGAATTTTAGCAATATGGAATAAATTACATTTTTTTTTTAGAAAAATATTATTAAAAAAAAATATATGGATTTTATAGTCAAACTGTAAAAAATAAGTGATTTGGCGATTTTTGCGATTTTTTCCATTAAATTTGGTGAAAAAGCTAAAAATAGGTCTGACAACCCTGCTCGCCTTTGGAGGCGATCCGATTTGAAGCTAATTTTATATATCTTCAAAAGAAGTGAATCGGTGGCATGCCAAAAAATATTGGATACTGCGAAACAGCCAATAGTCAGAAGGAGCGATATTTGGAGAATACGGCAGGAACTGCATTTGACCGTTTCTAATTATTGTTTGGCAACTTTTGAGACGTGAGATCAAGCTTTGTAATGCAAAACAATAACTTAGTCATGTCTGTCGTTATATTTCGGCAGTTTTTCTTAAATAGCACTGTTCAAACGAAGTAATTGCAGTCTGCTCCGTTTACCGGGTTTTAGCAGCTCATAGCACACAACAAACAAATAATGAAATGAACGAAATGTGGAAGCAGTTATATAACCAAAAAAAAACCATCGAAAAACCCATAAACCCCGGTAGTTTGGGTTTTTTTTAAACCCAGGTTTTTAGATATTTTCAGTAAACTTTCATTAAATAAATTCATAAACGGTGGTCAGGATACTGATGAAATACAAACTGATAGCGAATAAATATGTACATAATAAGGTATCCTTAAATTGATAAATGTGTGTTGTAACTTTAGAAATATTTATAATTATTTGCATTAGCTTAATGGTTTTAATAAAACAAAATAATTTTTTTTTATTTTATCTTTTTCTTTATATATTTAAATAAAAACGAATGTTTTTTGATTGATTCATGATACCAAGACTACGACCTTTCCAAAGATACCAATATCTTATAACTAAACTCAACAGTTTAATTGATTCCAAATGTGGAGCAATCTTGCCCCACAGTGCATTCCTTTAATTTTTTTCTTATGAGGAATACATTTTGTATCTATGCAACACAAAAGCTCCTAGCAACGCGGGAGTGGTTGCTCTAGTATTACTGTATTTGTACATGCATAGCAGCGATGCTCGTTCATATTGTTCAGGTTACGAAGTTTTTCGGCTATTTATTTATTATTTTTAATCCTAGCAAATATTTTCCTGAAATGTACCAAAATAACTTGGTCGCTAGCCTTTATTACATACCAGGGTTGGCAACCCACTAGGCAACCCAATTTAACCCACCCAGTTTTAATTGTATTTACACTTATATTTGTATTTATTGGAATTTAATTTCTGAAACAACAAGATATAATATTGTTATGAAAATAAAAATGCCTAAATTTTGTAGTTATGTGCCACCCTGTCATTTCCGTACTTATTTGCATATTTGATGATGAAATAGAGCTGTAGAGTTATCAAGATAAAGTTGAATATCATCAGCATACATCTGAGTCCTGGAATGTTCGAGCTGTTCCGGTATATCATTAGCGTAAATCGAATTCACCAATGGTCCCAATATGGAGCCCTGAGGAACACCTCTTGTAACGCTAACCCTTTTCGCGTTACATCTGGCAGGGCTATGCTGAAATCTAAATCCTGATTTACGGTCAGTTAACAAATTGTTCTGATTTATATATTAAACTATTTGTTAAGGTAAGGTAAAATTGATATTGGGCGGTATTCATTCCTAGTTTTAGGCATTGGTAGGATTTTATCATATTTCCATTCCGTCGCAAAAATACTGGTGGTTATAATTGTGTTATACAAATGCGTGGCCGTACACAGCTTCTGACTGTCTTAGTTTTCGGTGGAACATGCTTGTTATAAAGTTGTAAAATAATATAATTTATAAGAGAGACTTGCTCATCAACTGACGACCAGCGATACATTTGAACCAAAAGTATATTGTTAAGATCAGTTTCTAAGGTCAGGATGCCAAGACTCATAAAATCACGGCAAGTAAGCGATGTGGCGAGTTTCTGTGTGGCAAAGTCGTATACTCCAAAAATTACATCATGTTTTGAAAAGGATGGTAGCTTTATATGATCATTGTGTAAATCTTTGTTTTTATTACTGACGAAGATTATGTCAAGTAGGGTGCTATTGGTATTTGTAAAGCGGGTAGGTCTAGACCCATTAAAAGAGAGTTAAATGAAAACATCATAATAATTAGACTAGCATCGGCGTGCAAGCTACAGTTAGAGTCACTGGCTATTACAATTTCAAGATATGATAAAAGTTCAAGTTGATTGACAAGTCTGTCAAGTTTTATAGTTTTATACGATCTATAGACACAACCACGTTGCAATGTGGTAGCATTGTAGTTAACATCAATAAGAACATATTCAACATCATTAGGTTCATTATAGATAGTGTTAATTTTACATGAAATATTATTTCTTACATTTACTGCTACTCCACCAGCATGTTCATATACATATATCAGACCGAAAAACACGGTATCCATTAACACCATAAAATTATTGCTTATTTTGCTAGAAAACCAAGATTCGGAGACACATATTGCATCAATACCAGAGTCTTCGAATAAATATCGGAATTCATCCAATTTATTGCCTGGACATTGAGCGTCTTTGTAGCAGATGTTACAGCTCAGTTTTTGTTCAGCAAGTATTCTAATTATATTAAATTTAGCATCTCTAGAACCAAATTGTTCACACATAGTATTTGTCATTTAAACATATTAACGCAACGCAACTAAACAAACATTTACCATATACATTTAACAGTTTATTTTTTAAACAAAAGAAATAAATCATGATAAAATATACATTTAAGGTAAATATTTTTAAAACGAAAATAAGAATCGGAATAAGAACAAAAATAAAAAACTGGAGATAGATAATAAAAAAGTAATTTAAATTGTCGATTATTCAACATATTGAACTGCTGGTACCATTCACAAAAAAGATGTGTCAATTCTTCAATAAATTCAACTAAAATAGGTTAATCTGAATCCGAATGTTCTAGTTTTCTTATGCCATATATCTTACACATTTCTTTGAAAATGCCAAACTCCAAATTTTTTCCCTGATCGGTATGTAACTCTATCGGAACACCATAGCGACATACCCAGTTATTCATGAAAGCATTTACAATCGTAGTTGCCTCCTGATTGGGTATAGCATACACTTCCGGCTACTTGCTAAAATAGTTCATTACAACAAGAACATAACGATTTCCGGCAATACTGACAGGAGAAGGGCCTGCTATGTCAATCGCTATCCGCTCGAATGTGGCTTCCGAGTTGTATTGTTGTAGGTGACCTCGACTTCTTCTTACTAGGCCTTTAGCTGCCAAGCACTGTGTGCAGTTTGCTATCCAGTCGGCTACTGCTTGTTGACATTCAACCAACAACAAATAAACACGTTGTTTTTGCTTTTCCAGAGTCTTCGTTAACCCAAGATGTCCTCCACTAGGTCCATTATGAAACCCAAACAAAACTTCATTCATCTTGAAGGAAGGCACTACTATCAGATTGAATGAAGAGGCCGACGTGAGAGTGCATCAGCAATTCCATGTTTTATGCCGTTTCGGTGTTCAATACTAAAGTCATAAGCTCGGAGGCGCTCCTTCAGGATTCTTAAATTGCAACAGCCATCTCAGCGCGGAATGATCAGTCCTTAGCAGAAAATGTTGACCATATAAGTACTTATGGTAATGTTTTATGCATTCCAGCGCTGCCAGTAGTTCACGTCGAGTCACACAATAATTCCGTTCAGGCTTTGACAGCGTGCTGTTATAGTAGCGTACGACTTTCTCCGTCCCATTGACCACGTCCCATACACCACCAATATCATATCCACTGGCATCACTGTCAAGGATAAACTCTTCACTTGGGACTGGATATACCAAAACGTTTAATGTCTGAAACGTCTTTTCTTGTGGCTCACCCCAATGATACGCCTTATATTACTAGGTAAGCTTATGTAAGCGTCGCGAAATTAGACAGGGAGCGTCTGTAGTATGTGCAAAGTCCCAAAAAGGTGCGTAATTCATGAAGATTTTGGGGGCGAGGCCAATCCTTTACTGCTCATATTGCCCCAAATATTTTAGCTGTTTTTGAAACAGTGCACATTTCTTTACGCTTAATTTTAGTCCAGCCATTGATATTCGTTGCAGAGCTTCTGCCAGGTTTTTGAGGTCTTCGTCAAAAATTCTGCCCATCACAATTATGTCGTCGAGGTAAACCAGACAATGTAGTCCTTTTAGTACGCGCCCCATAAGCCGCTCGAATGTGGCAGGCGCATTGTAGAGCCTAAATGGCATAACTTTAAACTGCCACAAGGCACCGTTCGTACTGATAGCAGTTTTCTCCTACCTGCCAATAGCCGCTTTGTAGATCCAATGTAGAGAACCACTTTGTTCCAGCTAGCGTGTCGAGCGTATCGCCAATTCTTGGTAGCGGGTAGCTGTCCTTTTTAGTGACATCATTTAGCTTACTGTAGTCTACGCAGGAACTTGTACTACCATCTTTCTTTTTAACTAAGACTACAGGTGACTCGATGATGGTTCAATTACACCACTCTTCTCCATTTCATTTCATTTCATTGACCAACTTCGCCAGGGGTATACTTCTGGGTTCCTGTTTTATTGGTCCCGCTTCGCCAGTATTAATTTCATGTTTAACTACAGCTGTTCTACCTTGACTTTTATTTTTAGGGGTGAATACGCAGGCGTACTTCTTTAGCAACTTTTTGGCTTTATTTCTTTCTGAAGCTGCTAGACCTGCTACCCATTTCCCTACATTTTCGTCAAATACCTGTTGGTCCTTGGCTGATATATCGGCAGGCCACGGCAATCGTTCGTTCTTTATTACCGCTTCTACTGGAGCACATTGACCTACCTCGGAGTTATCGTAAAATAATTTTTCGTGGCCTGATAAATTGTGCACTCTCACTGGGACTATTCTTTTTTATTAGTCCATCTTAATTTCTGTTGGTTCTACTACCCACAAGCGGTTATCCTCACAATCTCCCTATATACGCGCCCATATCAATGATGTGCACTTGATGCTGGTATCCCACGTCTAGAGGCATATCTACACTACGCCAACTCATTATCTGTCGCCACATATTCAAATTGATGCCGTGGACTATCATAATGTCAGCACAAATGATAACCTCGTCTACAATATCACCTCAATTTTTCCGTAGACGGTAGCAGACTCTCCAGTAGCTGTTCGTAGTCTGATATTATTGAGTACCTCACACTTTCCCTTCACTGTATCGGGTCTGATTATAGACTGTGTCGCACCGGTGTCTATAAAGAAGATGTATTGTCTGCAATTAATGTACCCGCACGAAGGTTGCTGTTATTTTTCTGCATCACTGATATGAAGATCGTGGGCCAACGCTTGTGGCTCTTGCCCCTCAGTGCTAGCTCATTTTAGTTTAACGGGCACTCTTTTGTTGTTTGATGGTAGATGGCCTGTTTATTATTTCTCGGTGGTGAAACCGATCTGTACATTTTGCGTGGCGCCTTACAGTTTCACTGGAAGTGGCCGCTCTCTTCACAGTTAAAACATTTAAATTTTGATTTCTGCTCAGCTAGGAGCCGCTTTACCACCTTCTCCATTTTGTTGAAATCGTCATCTTTCTCTGCCTCAGCTTCTAGATTACGTACCTTGTACATTTGTGGCTTTGATATCGTGCAAGCTGTCTCCTGAGCTAGTGCGAACGCAATATCTTTTGTGCTGCACATACAGTTGGTTTAACATCAGGGTCTTGTAAGCCGTTGACGCATGTTCGGTCTCCAGATGATCTACTAGTTGGTGATTTTCCCACGAATAGGTTAGCTGCACCAACCTCTCGACTTCAATTGCAAAGGTATGGAGTGACGCATACATGCCTTTTGCATTCGGCACAACTCCATACGGTACAAATCGCGTTTGTGCTCGTCGCCAAATTTACTCTGTAGCGCCACCATTAAGTCATTGTAGTTGTTTCTGCAACTGAATGGCATGGTTTCTAAAATTTCTGTTGCAGCACTTGTTACCGCCAAAATTAATTCTGGAGCTTTCTCTTGATCGTCCCGCCTATTTCTGTTGGCAACTGTCTCGAATTGGAATTTAAATACGGATATGGGTGAGGTACAATCAAAGCAAGGTGTTTTTATTCTGCTAGAAAGTTCTGGTATAATACGCACTGGTTCCGGTTGCTGGCACTGTAGACTGTTGATTTTCTCTTCCATTACATTCAATTTTTCGTCAACATTTTCTCAAAATTTTACATCTTGTCTCCTCTCTTGCTTATCGTCGCATATATTTCACATAATTGCTCAGTTGTTTCTTCAAATTTGTGTTCAAGTTGTTTAGTAATTTCTCGCACCTCAGTAGTTTCCTCAAGTTTTGTTTCAATTTTTTCCAGAAAATTCTAGTTTTCGGCTCCAGAAGTTTCGCATACCTCAGCCAAGAGTTTTTGACTATCGGCTGTAGAAGTTTCCTGTACCTGCGCCAACAGTTTTTCATTACCAGCTTTAGAAATTTCTTGTGCATTCACCACAGCATTAATTTTTTCCATAAGCTTTTAATTATCAACTTTAGAAGATTCTTTTACCTGCGTCAACTGCTTTTCATTATCAGCTTTAGAAGTCTTTTTACCTCAGCCATAAGCATTTTACTCTGTACTTGTATTTTTTCCATCATAGCGGCAAGCACTGCTTTGATATCCGTCTTACTTTTAGCTGAAATGGCACTCACCTTAGGCTCTTCCTCATCATCAAATACGTGAATATCAACGTTAATGCCCCGTCGTTGAAAATCCTCATACAACCGCTTTTGCAATTCGGTCTTGGTCCCAGTTGACGGTAACTCCAATTTTGCCAACTCACGCCTAAGGCGATCCATATTAAGTTCTCTGAACTTTATTCTATTATTTTTTTTAAGGACTACAATCCCACTTCTGATACAATTGTTACGTTTTTAACCTTTTAAAACGTGTATTTGTGAGTTCGTAGATTACAGTTAAAATAAAATAAATCGTGTGTTTGGTTTTTAATTAAAATCCCTTAATTCAACACAGTTTCGTGCACCACTGCTTGTAATCTTATTACAGGCAATAACGATTTTCTATTCTTAATTACTTTCTCTCCACTTTTTTGGTTTTTATATTTTTTTGTCAAGATTAACTCTTATAACTTATGATCGAATACGGAAATGGCTACTTTTATCCGCAAGGCCGACCGGTTGGCGGAATTCGAGGCTTCAGATTGGGTCGTTGAGTAATCATGAGAAAGAACTTAATCGTTTATGGGAAGCTGTTCAGTCAACCTACGACTCAATATTGATTGAGACCGATAAGGTTAAGGATATACAAACCGTGGAAATTAAGACCCTCTTACGGTACATACATATATACGTGGAATATCAATGATAACGTCTCATGTGGAGAGTTTGATATTGGCCAGTCGAACTTAAATAGGTTTGGCGCTCGTAATGAATTTACCCTTCGTGACATTTTTCGGTGACTATAAGAACGACATATCCTCAGCCTTGTAAGGTAACAATATAACACCGGTGCAAAAATTTTATTATTTGTTGCAGAAAACTGTAAATGATGCTCATGACGTCATTAATGCAGTTCCTTTGATTAATGGTGCAATTTCATTGAAAAGATTGGTAAATACGTATGGGAACAAAGGGGCTCTTATAAACGAACAGATTCGGACTCTTATTTGTATTAAACCCATCACCCATGAATCAGGTCCGAACATTAAGAACCTTCAAAGTATCATAAACGGTTGCGTAACTAATTTGTGTTTGCTTAAGGTCACACTTGAAGTATTTTACCATGTAATATTGGTATATATTTGCTCCACAAAACTACCCTGGAATACTGTAAGGTTCTGGGAGCAGTCGAAGAAGCTTCTCAAGAGTCTTTAAGATTATGGATGCATCCTTGACAGCTCGGTTCAAAACTTTAGAATAGATATCTGACATAAGACAGTGTCACTTCCTACCCGTCCAAGCCCAGAACCAGACCTCTAGTTCTGTCAATTTCCGAAAGAATTTTAACTTTGGCCGATGGACCGATATCGTCAGATGACTCGAAAAAATTCAGAGTTTTGCGACACATACTGGCTCGCTTCCATCATCATGTCGTTGTCTTCTCTGCCAGGGAAATTACCCATTAAGACTTTGTCTATATTTTCTGAGTTAGAATGATGATGAAAGAATATCAACAGTAAATTAACTTAAATGTTGCTCAAATTGTCTGGCAACTTCACATGTCTTTAAGGAGTTTAAGAGTATTTAAGACTGTTCGTTATATGCTTCATAAAGATGCTGGCTCAAATAGTTCTACCTGTAATACACCCCAGCTTCCTATAGCTTCTGGTATGACTCAACCTGCATATCCTTCTAGTGAACCAAATTCAACTCCAGCTAACAGTGAGGTAAATTCCCTTTTGAATGTTAACTCTTCAACATCCATACTTATTCCGCTCATCTGGAAGCACCCCCCTACTTACAAAGTCCTTTTGGACTCGACAATTTGTGTTGTGCACATTGATTCACAAAAACTTTTAAAGTGAACGGATGTATTTTTCTATCATCGTTGTGCTTTTCGAATAATTCTATTAATTTTAAAGCATAAAATTTATTTCTGCATCTTTTAATAAATCATTATAATACACTTCTAAATTAAAGCAAAAATTAAAGCTAAATAATAAAATAAAGTTTAAAATTGTTTTTTCGCAAAAATTGTTTCAAAAAAGAACAATTTTAGTAATATACAACAACACTACACAAAACAGAATAAAAACAGTACAAATAGAACAAAATAATAACAACAGTAACAAAGTAAACTCAACAATAATATGCAAAAAAAATAATACACTAAACAAACTAAAGAAAAAACAATACTGTTACGTTTTAACCTTTTTTAAAACGTCTGAGTTTATTTAAATTGCGTTAAAATAAAATATTTACTTCACTATAACTTTTATACTGTTAGCCTTAATACAACACTTAATATTCGTTTATACAACACTTTTATTTTCGTTTTAACACAACTTTGTTTATTGACAGCCAAACGATAACTAACTGACGTGTAGGTAAAGCAGCCCTTTATATACCTAATTGCCTACAGTTTGGAAGGTTCAGGAAATATCGACCATCTTCTATTTCCATATTCGTTAATTTAAATGTAACGTAAAGATGGTGCTGCCAAAATGACAGAGTGACACAAATATACCAAAATCCCACAATGCAGTGTTGTATTTTTATTTTCTTAACAATATGATCATTTGACTACTCCTATATTATTTGTTTAATCAAATTTTCGATATCTTGGAAAACACAAAACTAATTTTACTCGTTTTTTTACAGTTAGTTGTGCGGCCTCCGTTACCCCTAGCCGTTCTTATTGCAGTGTTGCGACGGGACGAATGTTTACGCACATAGTGTAATTTTCCCCTTGTTATTGATGAGAAGAAAGACGAAAGCTTCATTCGTTAAGTTTTATTTTATATGCTTGTTTACTCCTTGTATTATTTTGTTTAATCTCACTTACATTGTAAAACCCCAACAATGCGGTCGTACGATTGTTTAGTTTGAAAATAAACACTCATATTTAATAAAGATTTTTATATCAAAAACACTCGAAATTACACAGTATTTTTATTTAATATCTCCTATATTTTCATAGAAAATAATATCACTTTACTGGAACCAAAAAGCTGAAGTTCACTTTAAAGACATTGTAACAGAAACTGTGCCGATTAAGAGAAGAGTTAGGCAGGGTTACGATATGGTCCATTGTTTTTAAACTTTGTTCACAATGTATATTTCAAGATATTGTTTCGAATAAATAATGGTGTTAAAGTTAATGGCTAATATATTTACAATATCCGTTATACAGACGATACGACATTACTGTCCGACAACACAGATGACCTGCAGCAACTTTTAAACCATTTAATACTTATAGCAATAACTACGGTGTAATAATAAATAAGGAGAAAGCAAAATATATTCTAAGGTTTTAACCATATATTTAGCGTTTGAGTTCTTTTTGAATTGCGTTAAAATACAATAAAACACTACTTTGTTGTTGTAACAATTTTTATTTTACTTAGTTTACTATGCCTTAACTTTTATTTCCGCTTAAACACGCGTTTATCTTATGACTGCCAAACGATTACTAATTGACGTGTACCGCATTGACATGGTGACGTATAACTACCAAATGTACAAAATTTAGGCGTTTTTATTTTCGTAACACTGCCTCCCACTTAAGTCTGTTCGTCCCGAATATGCTCATTATCTTTCTTCCCATAGCTCGCCAGTCGCTCTAGATGTACCACTTTCATTTTTGATCTTGGGATATTTTTCTTCCGTATTTTGTATACCACATCGTTTAACCTTTCGTTTACCTTATAAGGTCCAATCCAGTTAGTTTGAAGCTTAGGAGATAATCCTTTTTTCCGCTGTGGATTGTAGAGTAGAACCAGTTGTACCTCATGGAAGCCCATAGCATTTGCTGCACGACCATACCTGGCTTTCAATCTATCACAGGCCATATCTAGTGGTGTGTGTTTCGATTCATTGAGTACTTTGGGACTTTTTTCTTCTTGGCTTTACCGACTGATGCTCTGGATTTGTATTGCTGCAGATTATTCTGACTTGTTCTGACTGCAATTTTAGCCGCAATACGTTCAGTTCAGTTTGCTATCTATCCAGCGACAGCTTGCTAGCTTCCAACCCAGTAATAACGCTGTTTTTATTTTTCTACTGTCTTTGCCACACTTAAATGCCCTTTGTTCCTTATGAGACTGATTCAAAATTTCATTCATTCTTGAGGAAGGAACCACTATTAGATTGTAAATTGTATTGCCGTCTGCACTATTCCAGCTTCGGTATAAGCACCCATTAATCAGCTTGAAACTATCCCATTAAGTCAAATTAGTCTTTATTAGAGGGCTATCTGCTGATATGTCTTTACTAGTAGGCCGTTAGTCTTTTTCTTTAGCCGCTATTATCCTTGCCAGTACAGGGTCTTATCTCTGAGCCGTTGACCAGCCCTCATTAACCTCCAGACATAATTGTCTGATGTTGATAATGGTCTCTTTGGCCTTGTCACTTATTTAATCAGCGGATATCTTACATTCATTTTTACTCTTACCACTCCTGTAACAAGCTTCACTGTTACGTGGCAATCTATGATGCCCATTGTCATTATGGCCAACCTCATTTACATTACGGCGTTCATTTATTTGAATTCTGTTGCGTATATCTAAGCCCATTTTATGCGGCTCTCCTCTATCGGTATGCCGTTTGTTACTAAATGTTTCGGGTTTTCTATAGCCAGTGTTTTCCCATTTTTATATCTCCATGGTGTCGCAAATCTTGCACTTCTGTCTTTGAAAATGACCACTCTTGCCACAGTTTTGGCACTTTCTTTTTGCCCTTTGCTGTTTTTCGGTCGAAAGTCGCTCTAACACCTCTTAGATAGCTGTGGCCTGGATATCTCTCGAGCGGTCTACTGTACCAGTGCAAACACCATGGTCTCCGCAAAGGTTGCCTTATGAGCAGCACCAACCTCACGATCTCCATTGCAAAGGCTTGTAATAATTCATTAGCCTTTTGCAATAATATAGAACTGAAATTTTAATACGGATAGGGGTGAGCTACCATCAAAGCAAGGTGTTTTTATTCTGCTGGAAACTTCTGGTATGATTTGTACTGGTTCCGATCGTTGACACTGTAGACCTTTTTGCTTTGCCCTGTCCACCTTTTCGCTTACCGTTTCGAATATTCTTGTAGCTTCTCTGACGGTGCACTAGATGCTTCTTCAAATTTCTTTTCTATTTTTGCCAGAAAATTCTGGTTTTCCGCTCTAGAGGTTTCTTGTATCTGAGCCAACAGCTTTTCATTATCAGCTTTGGAATATTCTTTTACCTGCGTCAAAAGCTTTTCGTTATCAGCTCTAGAAGGTTCTTTTACCTCAGCTAAAAACTTTGATTCTCAGCTCTAGAAGTTTCACACACCTCAGCCAGTGGCTAATACTAGCATTTTTTCCATCATAGCTGCCAGCAATGAGTTAATGTCCATATCAGTTGTTGTTGTAGGGGTACTTATCTCAGGATCGTGAGTATCGATATCTATACCGCGTCTCTGAAATTCCTCTAACAGACGTTTTTGTAATTCAGTTTTATTATCGGTTGTTGACAGCTCTAATTTATTTAATTCCCGTTTGAGCCTGTCCACTTTTAATTCTTGGAATTTCATTTTAATCCGTTTTATTTATTTATTATTTATTTGTTTATATATTTAATTTTTTTATAATCTCATTTTTTTAATTTTATTTTATACCGCAATCCCACTTCTGACACCAATGTTACGTTTTAACCTTTTTAAAACGTTTGAGCTTTTTTTGAACTGCATTAAAATAAAATAAGACAATACTTTGTTGTAACAGTTTTTTTTTTATTTACTTCACTACAACTTTTATACAGTTTATGGGCTTTTTTCATATATTTTTCTTTTCTTTCATATTTACAGCATTGAAATTTTATTAGTGCGTACTAATTGAAGAGACTATAACCTTTTTGAAATTATCTCCCCATAAAAATATTACTTAAGACTTATCATCTCTCAGAGAAACAAAACTTAAAAAGTTGGAGATTATTTCAAAAAAATTTTAAAATTTAAATTTCAAAAATTAAAATTAATTATTTAGTGTACTGAGTGTCTTAATAATGACCGAAAATGGTACACCGCCCTCTCGCTCCATGGAGGTTTCTTTCTGGTGTTATCCATGCAACGTATTTTATGTATCTTAGTTGTATGTCTTTTTGACTTGTGACAGCATTGCTGAATCCTTCTATCGACTTAACCTAAATAATAACTCGCTTATACAACACTTTTATTTCCGCTTAAACACGTCTTTATCTTATGACAGCCAAACGATAACTTACTGACGTGTAGGTAAAGCAGCCTCTTTATATACCTAATTGCCTATAGTTTGGAAGGTACCGGAATGAGGCATATCTTCTATTTGTATATTCGTTAATTCAAATGTAACGTAAAGATGGTCGATTTGGCAGTGCTGCCAAATACGCAAAAAAGGAAGTAATTGACAGGGTGACACATAACTATCAAATATATATAATTTTGGCATTTTTATTTTCGTAATAATATGATAATCAGCAGAAAGAGGAATCATTATTATGGCTGTGATATTACCATTGTTTACTTGATACAAGAGAATTGGGAATGCGACAAAGCAATTAATTGTCGATTAGAAATGGCTAGAAGCACATTCTGTAAACTTAAAAATCTTTTGATAAACAGAGTCATGTGTAAATGTAAAACTTCGTTTACGGTTTATGAAATGTTATGTGTGGCCAGTCCTTCTGTACGGAGTTGAATCGTGGAATCATTGCAAATATAAATACATAGAAGCATTTTAAATGTGGTGTTATTACAGAATCTTAAAAATTTCATGGACGGAAAGAGTAACCAACAGGAACGAGAATTATTAATCATTATAAAACGGCGTAAAACTGCCTATTTTGGTAAAGGTGAAACTGGACTGGCTTAAGAACCATAGGTGAATTAGTTCACAAGCAAGAAATCGTGGCGCTTATGCTGAAATTATTAATGATATTTTATAATCTATGATAAGTAAATATTTTTACTTAAAAACTAAATTATATTGAAACTTTTAATATTATGATATAAATATTTAAGAAAATGTGCTTGTATTCGCTTAAATTCAGAATTGGATGAGCAATAAAAGAAAAAGATTACTTGTTGTTTCTTCGTATTCTAATTTTATTGTTCTTTTTAATTTGATTTTCTCCCCCTTCGCTTGCAGAACCACAGTTTTTAGCTTTGCTTTTATATTTTTCTTTTCTGCAGCCCTATACAACCGTCGTAAACTGGTGGGGTTTTCTCTTTAAAGTTTTAATAGCTCGTCAAACTTTTTTTTTAGTTTAACCTTTCTTTTGTTGTCTTCATCTAAAATTTTTCTTAATAGCTTCTCAGTATTTTCTACTTTACGCTTTTTTCGTGTGCTATTTATGTGAAGTGGAGACAGTGTACATTTCGACACCGTTGATAGTTCTTCCTTTTCATAAAACAGATCTTCGTTGAGGCCAAATGCAATGTCAGGGATGCAGTAATACAGACTGAGTAATATTGCATATAATATTGCATACAAGTAAAATAACCTCTTTAGTGTCTGTCAGCTGATAATCACCTATTGTCCTGGCCTTACCTTTGTTTTGAGCTAGTTTTCTTTTGACATCACTTGCATTCAATCCAAGTCTATAAGAAAGAAAACACTACAATTTAACAACACAGTACAATTTTATTTGTGATACACATTTTGTTTACCTTTATCCATCTATTGACATCCATTTATGGTGAGCCTGTAATATTGAGTGTTTCTGCCAATTGTTACGATTGGCTTATCCCGTTTTGTGTTTCCACGCAAGCTCTGGGTAAGTTCCACGATTATTGAGTTTTGGGTTTTATATTTGTGTTTTTCCCTATACAGTTTATCCGCTTATAATCCATAGCCTAATTTGCAAAAATTTTGTGGACTTTAACTCAATTTGGACTATAATCACAATTTTTATATAAACCAGTTTTCGATTATAGGCGACTCCGTATGTTGTTTGTTTTTAGGCAATAAATAGAAATATTACAAAATGTAATTAACAAATTGCTTATTTCAGCAAACATACATATGTATGTATGTATGTACTTATTTATGTATATATATAAATATACACATGTATGTTAAATTAAATCAATCAAAAATAACATACATGCGATATGTGTGTACAAGTGTCAAATGTAATATTTTTTATTTTTATGTTAAGAAATCTGTTATTTTTGATTGATTTAATATAACCGAATTTTTAAGAATTTAGTTTTCAATTTTTTCAAATATGTTTTCAAAATCTAAATCATTTTCTAAACAGAAAGCTCTTAAAATATTTACAGATTTCAATACTTCAACGTTTCTATCTACTTCTTCGAATACTTCTTCTTTTAGGTCTACAACTGGCTTTTTTAAGTTTTCGTTGTTGATACTTTTTAATATTTCTTCTTCAGCAAGGGGCCAAAACAATGTAAATATTCGGCTGATAGCGTAATTACTTCGGTTAAAGTGTCTTCACTGCTTTCATTTTCATATTGGTAATCACTGCTCTTAAAACCAACCACAAAATATATGAAATTTGATTTTATATATCATTTATATTTAAAATATACTACGTATACATACGAGTATAATAGAAATATCTTTTTAAAACAATTTGCAATTGTTTCTGGCCTAACCAGCCACCACGCCCTTTTAATAAAATTCAATGCAACCAATATACTAATAGATTTAAGGTATTCTGGTACTATTTTTCCTATTTCTATTGCACAAAGTTACTTCTTTACTAAAATCTATCTATAATGTTGTTTAAAAGCAAAGATCTTCATAGATCTAGATCTTAATGACTAAATTATAGCATTTGTGTTAGGTGAAAGAAATTGGATTTCTATATTTAAAAAATTTATGGTCGCCTTATGGCAAGAAGCATTATCAACAAAACAGATGATTATTTTGTTTCCTTTAATGATCTGATTGTCAAATATGGTATTTTATTCCAGGTAAAAACTGTCATCCAGCTATTTTTATCTTTGACACACAAACAATTGCATTTAAAATCATTCAATAAATTTAATTTTTGATTCACAAACAATTTTACTCGTTTACCCATTATGTGTTAACAATTTTTTTTCCGATAATATACTCAGTTTGATTAAACAAAAAATATTAAAGGGAAACCATTTGATTAATTTGTCCAAATTATACTGAGCTGTACACACACAAAAAATTATGCATGTAGTAAAATATGTCAATTGGACTATATGTGAAAAACTTTGCACTTATTTAAATTTACTGCTTCACATTTAGATGGCAAACGAGTGAGTACAAGTAGAATTTGACTATATATGTAATGGACATTTTGTATGAATTTCACTAAAAATGGCAGAAAATTATAATTTTTTGGAATTTATTGCTAATTCTACTTTAAGCGATGTGGCTTAAAAACGAACTATACTGTATGTAAATAAAATAAATATGCATTAATTTTTGCTTTATAGTAAAAACATAAATTTACATATATTTTTATAAAATATCCAACTTTAAAAAACTGACTAACAGCTGTCAGTTTTTAGTTTTTTCACTCACAAAACCGATAACAAGACATTCTGCGACACCTAAACCGGTACTTATTCAAGTTCGAAAAAAACCGATAATCTTGGATTTAATGACACCAAATTATTTTTTTGTTGTTTTCAAATCCAGCTATGAATTTAAAGGATTCCATGAAAAAACTTAAAGTTGGCCAGGAAACGGTTTGTAGAGTTTTACAGTAGTAGAAAGATTAAAAGCAAACATAATCTTCGGCATGTTCAATAAGAATCTCAACATTTCAGGAACAAAAATCACTCAAAAGATGGATTGTTCGCGTTGTTGACTTTAAACAAAACAAAATTCATCACAAGTATAGGATTTAATTTAAGCACGATAGATTTTAAATTGTATTAAATAACACCAATAATTAAATTTTAATCGAATAAAGTGTTTATTCAAAAAGCAATGGCATTAACATTTCGAAATGATTTTGAATATTTGGGCGCGGTGTCCTTTTTGAAACGCATACTGCAAGTGCAATTTTGGCCACTATGATCGAAAAAAATCAGCTCATTTGGTAAAAAATCAGTAGACATTTTATTGAAAATAAAATTCAATACATAACGATAAATAAAACTTATTACATATTTAAAGCAGTTTAAACAATACATTTTAAGGCGACGTGTTAATTAAATAAGTTAAGTATATTATTTGTACCTTGACTTAAAAAAATTTTAAAATTCATTACAAGTATAGAGATTCTTTGAGCCCGAATTGTAGAAAATAACATAAGAAATCAAATCTTTTATTTGAAAAGCCTATGGCATCGATGTTTCAAAAATATTACGACATTTAGCCACCGCAGCTGTTCTTAACAAAGCGCATTCTGGAAGTCCAAATCTGGAACATGTTTTCGAGGATTACTGGTGTTATGCCACGAATAACACGAACAATGGCTTCCAAAGCGTCAATTGTGACTGGTTTATCAGTATAAGCCAGTGACTTATACTGACCGCATAAAATATTCGAGAGTCTGGTTTCACTTTATATGCGGTAATTTTATTTATTAACAATCCCGTTAAACCAAAAATGAGCCCCAACGCCGAACATAATGTTGTCTTTTACAAATTGTTGGAATTGATGACAGGTTTTCAATGAAAATCTGGATAATTTGGTAGCGTTGTTCAAGCGTTAATCTATAAATAATGATTTGCCAGATTATATTGATCATAAATATCAAAAACTGAACCCGAAGGACTATCGGCAATAAAAAAATACCGTCTATAACCAACATTTGGCTTTACTATCAATTAGTTTTCAAGATTTTGCTTCAACAGTTAATTTCTCTTTTCTTCACTTCAAAACATTAAGCTAACTATCATATTTATTATTTTCCATCTCCACGCGTTCTCCAAGTTACAACAGTTCCTACAGATGTGTTCCAGTATCTTCCAATTTTTTATGCTGCATAATAAGCAATGCTTAAATTACACACAAGACCTAAGTTGGATTCCTAGGTTTCTTATTCGAAATATTGCTGCACAATTTTCATAAAGCTATAAATTGCTGGAGTTAAACTAAGTCAACGCACTGGTTCATTTTCTTTTTTTTAACTCAAAAATATATTATTTTGCATTTAATGTTAGCAAATTCTAATTTAATAGCATTTTCACATTATACTTCCCCAATACATTTCTGGTAATTATAGAATACATGGCTCTTCCACAAGCATAAAAACTTAGTATTGGCTATGCATCGTAGTACAAAAAAAATCTATGCTTTCGTCAGTTCCTTTTTTTCAGTTGGTTATCTTCTTGGGGTTTTCAAATAAAACAAAAAATACGTTGCATTATGTGAACCTTTTTATATTTTATAATCAATAATGAGATTTTTAATTAGAAATTAATTATTAAATTATTTATTAGAAAATAATAAAACGTACATTCTATTTTGGTGTTACACGATATTAAGTTTTATTATGCCAATATTTCGCCCAACATCGTTGATCATATTCAGGGCAGTTATAACACTCTACAACATAGTTGAACAGATAAGCTCTTTTGCGCCTTATCTGGGTGAGAATTATCTACAGTATATGTATACAACCGAACGAAAATAAGCAGATAATAACAAGATAATAAGTAAAACAACAAATTTTGTTTAGTCGTGGAATAAATGTGAATGGAAGTGGGCGTATGTCGCTTTGGTTTTAAAATTTGTTTGTTTGTGTTGTTGTTTACTTTCTTAGTTTTTCTCTTCAACGCACATAGCAAAAATTCACTAACACTACCAAACAATAAATTTCTCTTTATGGTCTACAACAACAAAATATTTAATATAATAATAACATCAAACAAAATTTTAACAATAACATTTTTATTAGGTAAATTATACGTTACATTAATATCTTAACGTGGTGTCGTCAATGTTTATGTTTACAATGTTTCACACGCACTGTCTGTTTTTATTTCGTCTATTCCTAGATTCCCTTATTTTCTCAATTCTATGTTTATCTATAAAATGTCTGTAAATGTAAATCAGGAGTGCGCACAAAGAGCGAAACACTTAAAATGATAAATACACTGAATTTAAAATGCTGTAAAAAATAGGTATTCAGATAGAGTTTAAGCCTGCATTAATGGATGTAGCTTTGCGGCAGTGTGATCATATTAGCTTTTTTATGTTCGAATTAGCTTCGAAATTTTTCATTTAGCTTTTAACTTTTTTAAAAAATGTATTTAGTTTTTTTAGCCTTTTCTGACATATCAACAAATAGGATAATAGAAAAAAAAAAAATAATACAAACATCAAAAAACACTAAAATTGTAGCATTACAGAAACAATAGTTCCGCATTGCGTACATGCTTATATTAATTAGTAAATTCATATTCTTTTTCACATGACAGAAAAGTTTAAAATATTGGTTTTTATTGCCCTTTCTTTAAATTTTTTTAAAACTTAATACAAAGAAAGGGTTTTGTGTTTATTTCTGAAGAGGTTGTCTTTTGAAAATTCTTGATATTCCTTAATTTTAAGCGACGTTTAGTGACAAGGAATAGAAGAAGTGCAACATTTTTTGTCAGAAAAAATAAAGCCATAACTAAATAAACCGGAAGTTAATTTCATTATAGATTTGTTTATTTTAATGTCTCAAAAGTGTTACTACCTTAGTTGTGAAATTTAATTTTTTTCTGGTTTTGCTTTTTGTTGCCCTTTCTTTAAATTGTTTAAAACTTAATAAAAAGAAAGGGTTTTGTGTTTATTTCTGAAAAAGTTGCCTTTTAAAAATCCTTGATATTTCTTAATTTTAAACGACGTTAAGTGACAAGGAATAGAAGTGCAACATTAAAAAAAAATTCCATAACTAAATAAACCAGAAATTAATTTTATTATAGATTTGTTTCTTTTAATGTCTCAAAAGTGTTAGTTGTGAAATTTAATTTTTTTCTGGTTTTGTTTCTTTGATATTGTGAACTTAATCGCCTGTGTTGTGTTTATTACTCATATACAATTTTTCCCATAAATCAGAAAAAAATAATTAGATTATGCAAATGGAGCACTTGTTTAAAAGATGGCATTCAATTTACATTTCTGGTCAATGACGTTTTTTTGAACGTCGCTAGTCTAAAAATTTATATTTTTTAAGTGAATCAGTACGGGGAATGAAAAAGGGAAAAGGAATGAGGATATTAAATGAAAGAAATTTTAATTAAGGTTAGATTATTAAAATGCCAAAAGAAATTTTTTATTCGCCGAAAATTGGCTGGGAACTTTTAATTCATGAGACCTTGAGACCAGATTCTACCTTTTTTCAGGTTCTGCTCATTTCAAAAATAAAAGATAAAATATTAGCGGATGGCTTACAATAAAATTGACTAAATAAAACAAAAATTTACAAAAATGTTTTCTACAACTAAATTTAAAACTACGTTTACTCATCCGGTGTTGCCCGACAATTTATATATATTATAAACGAGGTTAACATTCCCCTTTATCGCGATCCTATCAGTTTTTGGGCCACCTATTTGTTTTTATAAGGAAAATGTAAAGACGATGAAGTAGATGACGACTATTGGCAATAAAAAATTGCTTTTAAAAGAAAAAATACGTTTCATTTCAGACGAAAAGTTACTAGCTTAGTCGTCTCCGATGTATATTAAAAAATTTAAAAAATCCCCTACTGCATTTTTGTAAATTTAATCTATTTTAATTTCAACAAAATCGGTTTAGTCCATTACGCGTGATTGGCTCATAAACGAACTGAAAAAAGAAAACTATTTCTTTGTTTCATTCGCATACTTAGGTTTGCCAATTTAATAAATCTTTAATAGTAAGTGACAATTCATGTGGCTTATTTGACCCGTTTTTCACACGTTCAATTTTGTAATACAGCATAACCTATTTCGTTAGCTGGATCTTCTTCTGTCTTGAAAATTTCAGCAAAATCGGTTCAGTCATTTACGAGTGATTGCTAAGCAAACAAACAAATTTATACATATGTATATGGATTTGAAAAATGTATGAAAACGAAATAATCTACATTTATGTACTTCATTTGAATTCTTATTGAAATTTGTTCAATTAATAGTATGACTTTTATGCTGATCAAATAGGTTTAAAAGTGGTATCTAGTTTATCAAATAAACAATTGTTTTTACTTTAAATTTAAAGAAAACAATTTATATAGTGTTATATATTTAGATTTAAAGAAAACCTTATCTAATATCAAAGTCAAAACACAATTTTAAATTTTAACATATTTTTTTAGCCGAAAACAAAAGTTTTTAGCTTCTTTTTTTGAACACGATTGATATCTGGTCACACTGCTTCTCGGTGTAAGCAGGCAAAATTTTAGCTCTCTTCAAAATCTCTTGAAATTAGAAAAACACAAAAGCATGCGCTACATCCCTTTTTCGTTGCCGTTTGAAATAATGTATACAAATCGTATGCATTTTTTATACAAGATTTTTTAACATTGTTAATGTATTACATTTTCTTAAATTTTTTATAGAAAAAAAAGAGTTTTCCAGGAATTATAAAAGCAATATTAATAAATACTGTATGATATTTAAATTTAAAGAGTATGTAATAAAGGTTAGCGATACAGTTGATTTTGGTACATTTCAGAAAAATTTGTGGTAGGAAGTTTATTTCTTTTAGCAACCCTGGTTTTAATATTCACGAAGAGAATAAATGTATGCACAATTATCTTGTCACTCTTATGCTATAAAGGCTAACGACCATCGACTACAAGTTGTCAAAAATATAGTACGTGTGTGCATATGAGAATAATTATTTTAGCGGCTACTAATACACGACTACCGTAGTTGTAGCCCGATATAGTTATGGAAGAACTTCTGAACATCACAATGGAAAAGATAAATACAAAACAAAGAAGGATTACAAAATATGTGTATAATCTCTTTGCAATAGTAAAGAAAAGTGAGGTGTATAGAACGTTGGAGACCATAAACACCTTTAATAGACAAATCCAGTCTACAATTTAGGCAGAATCCGATAATAAATTGCTATTTAAGGACGCTCTTATTTCCAGAAAGGTGAATTCTCTCAAACTTGACTGCTATCAAAAACCTATGGCATCGGGAAGATTGATAAATTTTTATTCGAAACACCCTAAGAATATATAAATATGATATTACCAATAATGCGATGAATTTCATGAAGAGTACTTGATAGTAGTAGCTCTAGTTATCACATGAATAACGGGAGATGTACAATATATTGGGAAGAATGAGTTCCCGAAGGAAATGATAGTGAGTATGCTTGACAATGTGAAAGTGAAAAGAAGAAATCTATGCATCAATGGCTTATATCACAGGGTTATCTGAAAGGTTTAAATATTCGAAGATATTTGATAGAGATATATATTATTCGATGATAACGAATAATACCAACGAAATATTCTTTAGTAACATGAAATCGGAACTGGACGTTGTGGACGAATCCAATATGGTATATAAGATCACGTGTGTGGGTGACGACACTGATATATGTCAGCAGGTATATGTTGGTACTCCGTGGACTAAGTTGAAAATGAGGGTATCTTCCCACAAATCAGATTTGAAGGCAAGTGATAAGCCGTTAAATCAAAAAACAACAGTTGCAGCCCACAGTGCAAGAACCGGATATAAGCACATAATAAATACAACAACAGATAAACGAATAAATGAAAGAAGAGTGACGCTAATAATTGTGGATAATTTACAGACATATTATAGATAAACATAGAATTGAGAAAATAAGGGAATCTAGAAATAAAAAAATAAAAACAGGCAGTGGGTGTGAAACCTTGTAAACATAAACATTGACGACACTATTTAAAATATAAATGTAACGTATAATTCACGCATTTAAAGTGTTATTGTTAAAATTGTTTGATGTCATTATTATACATATTGTTGTTGTTATAAAGTGTTATAACTGTCCTGAAGATGATCAAAGATGTTTGTTGAAATATTGGCATAATAAAAATTAATAACGTGTAACACCAAAATGGACTGTGCATTTTTTAATTTATAATTTATTAGCGAAAAGAAAAAGAACCAAAGCCGAAAAATATTATTATTGATGAAAATCAAAAATGATATAAAGTTTTGTGAGATGCAATAATTCTTGTTTATTATTTATTTATTTATTATTATCAATGTTCCGCACACAAGACTCAGAGTCTCATAATACAGCACAGAGCTCAGTACAAGTACAGAAATAAATATACATAAATATTAAAATAAGAAGCTAGGCTAGAATATACATAAGTTCATAAATAAAAAATTTTGTACAAGAAAATATTAATATTCAAGCGAAAAGGAAGTAAACTTAAACGGATATAGTATTAAATCAAAATAATTATGAAATACAAATTTTCCAAACTCATCAATTAAAATTTATCAAATATCGCAATTAACAAATCGAAAAATACTTATATCGATTTATCCCAAAAAATAGCTAATAATACTCTTCCTAAATAGATGCGTGTTACTTATGACCTGTGAACTGTGCGGAATATCGTTCCAGAGACGGGTCGCATTAACAAAGAATTGGTACTTAGAAATCTGGAAGTAGTATCTAAAATTAAGTAATTTTCCGCCCCTACTTAGTGTTGAAAAGTACAAGTGTTCGTAAAGGTGTGCGGGTAGAGACGTGCAAGTAATCTTATGCATTAGAAGCAAAACTCTCAACTTTAAATAGTCATCGAAACAAATACCATAAAGTCTACTCACATAAGACGAAATATGATCATATCTTCCTAGATCAAACACATAACAAACAATGTTACATTAAGTTTCCTTCTACTGTTATTGTCACTACTAGCAAAAAGTTCGCACCCGTAAAGTCAAACCGACATTAAATAGGTTTTTGCAAGTAGTAGTCGAATCCTCATGGGAGTACAATGATGACTTTGTCAAAGGTTTCTTAACATAGATAATGTGCGACCACACGTATAATTGACATGGTTTGACCAGGTCAAGGTGTTATTAAAGTAAGTGCTATGTTCACAATTTCTATGCTGCATTCATCCAATATAATCAAATTGCAGTAAATTTTTCTTAATGATCAAACATTTGGATTTTGTGGGATTAATTCTGAGAGTGTTAGCAGTAGCCCACTCACAGACACGATGCAACTTCTCATTCAAAGTTCTCACACATTGGTCAACACCCGCAACGTCACAACTGATGTAAAGTTGTGCGTCATTGGCATACATTCTAATTCTACAATACTGAAGTTTGCTCGCGAGGTGATTTACATATAACGAAAATAATAGGGGACCCAGAATTGAACCATGAGGAACACCTCGACTGAGAAGAAGAGAGTTTGATTTAGAAGCACCTGTTTCAACAAATTGAAATCTGTCTGTCAAGTAAGTACGTATCAGACCAGTAGCCGTGCGAGAAAATTTATAAAAGGATCTCAATTTATCATACAAAATGTCATAATTAACGGCGTCAAAAGTCTTCGAGTGATCAAGGAGCACTAGAAACGTAACTTTGCCACGATCAACTTGTTGTCTTATGTCCTCCGCAACATCTATGAGGGCGGTTGTACAGCTGTTATTTCTCCGAAAACCAGATTGAAAATTTGTAAGAATATCATTTACTTCAAGATATTGAGTCACTCGATTATAAATCAGTCTCTCCGAAACCTTTGAGAGATACGGTAAAATTGCTATTGGTCTATATTCAAAGTTAGATTTTTTAGTTGGAATGTTCCTCGCAAGTTTCCATAGGAAACTAGGATAAGAGTTAATAACATTAATTGCATTAGACTTTTTGATATTTATTAGACAATCCCCTAAAGATCATTACATGTACTGATAAAAAAGTACGCCTGGCAACCCTACTGGTTTATGGGTATAAGCCGGTGACTCTACGTGGCCCCATAAAAATTATCGATAGGTTTCAATTCGCACAATAAGAAAGGCCAATTGATAGGTACATACCTCGGAATTAACTTATTGCTAAATTTGGATGCTAATAAGTCAATGGTTGCGGTCGTCGTCTACGGCTTGAAACAAAGGTGGGTCTGAACCAATACGCAATTTTATTAACAAGGAAGAGGAGCCAAAACTTTAACAAGACAGTTTCCATGCCAAAAATTTCAAAAAGTGAGAAGGTTAACTCTCTAAACCGTTTCGCCCTACTAGTAACCTTTAAAACTTCCACCAATGTTCTTAAATGAAAGAAACATGAGAGAAATTGTAAAGTGCTTGATACTCTTACAGGAGAGAACGTTCTACTATTAAAATGATTAATATTAACGAAATCAAAATTTTGGTAGATAACACTTTCTTTTGCCCACAAAATTGTTTCCGAATTCGATGCCAGAAATAACAATTTTTATACTTATCAACTGAAGAGTGCTGAAGGTCTTTAGGTAAGGGTTTTAAGTTGAAAACCATATATCTTATAAATAAGGACAAGGTACCCAAACCCTTTTTTTGTGAGAAAATGGAACCGACTGATATAAAACTAAAAAATAAAATGAGACACACCCTATCTACGATTTGAAGTACTTTTTTCAATACAAATTGATCATAAAGGAGGCTCAAACGAAAAGGATCAATTCAGTGCGGAAACTGCATACCAAAACGTACTGCAGTGCCATCTGTTTGTGTTATATGCAGGGAATTGCATGTTTCAGTCATTTGCAACAAACTAAAAGATGACCGTAAGGAAGGGTTCTGTGGCTCAAATGCCTGAAATGAACAAAATCATCTTGTCGCCATCTAGTTTTCATACGCTGACGTCCTTAAAGCTAGGGCGACAAATAAAATTAAACCTGAACCAATCCCACAGGTGCAAGATTGTCGGTCTGATTAGCTTTGGTGTAATGAAGGGTATTTCGGGAGAAGCGATTCAAGCTGAATATTCGTTAGATTTGTCATCGGGCCACTTTCTCACTATTATCACCGCATTAAGGCCCCATAAAATTATGTTGCAACTAGTTGCTCTGCGCAGACTACCTACCTTCGCACGCACTGCTCCGAAAACCTTCCACTTAAACTCCGACAGGTGTTGATCAGTCTATAGACAATCTCGATGAAAATGCAAATCGAACATCGAGTGCAGTCAAAATAGTTGAGAATATCTCGCAAACATCCGGTAAGACAACAAGTGCTAGCACTGTTAGAGGACATCGAACACGTGGTGTCGAAAGCCAACCAAAGCAAGCGTATAAATTTCGCAAATAAAAAATATAAAAATCAGCCTCTATCCTTTTGAATAAATATTCTCTAGATCAGGGGTGACCAAAAAGTGAAATTAGTTTTTGTAGTAGTTTTAGTGAATTTTTGCTGTGTGCGTTGAAGAGAAAAACTAGAAAGGTAAATAACATGCTTCCGCCCACATTTATCACACAAGTGAATGGAATTGTTGTATTAAAAAAGATAAGACGGTGGAAAGTGAATTGTGATAATATCCAACAACATTTTAAAAGCATCTTTATTTAAGCTATAATGTTCGATTAATCTGCACATGTTTTTTATTTTGCTCTGTAGCTGATTGAGATGAAGAAACGTCTCATCTTAATCAAATATTTTATATTATTTATATTCTATATTACAGATAATCCAAACATTTGCCAAAATGGAATGGAAGAACCACAAAAAATTCAACTAATTAATAGGTATGTAAAATACTAAATAATTACTTATATAGTGAATACTACCTTGATCAAAAAGTTTCCGGAGTAACCACCGTGTGGCGGTCTCATCGTTCCGATTAGAAAATTGTAAAAAATAGCCAACACACACAGATATGTCAGACACAACACAACAATAATTTTAATTTGCATAAGCATATAATTTTAGTTTAATTTAGTAAAATAAATATTTTTATCCTACAAATTTTACAATAAAATAAATATGCATACATGCATGTGTAATATACATATCGTCACCTAAAACGCAAACGGCATTTAGAAAATTTTACAGGAGAGGCAAAAGCTATAATAAAAAGTATTGTTTTAATCAGCGAGATTTTTATCAATATTTATTTTGTTTAACTAACTTATAATCCATTATGACGATTTGACAATTGACAATGTTGTATTTTATACAAACGTTTAATTTGGTCTTTTTGCATTTATCATATAATCGCTGTTGTAGACATGGCCGTTTGTTTTTTGATAATAAAATCGCTAATTTTAGTCGGAAGAGTCCAAATTTATTTTTAAAGCTTTCTTTTGATGAAATGCATCATAATTAATGAAAAACTCGATTTTGAATTTGATAATTAGGGCCGTTTGCGTTTTAGGTGACGATATGCTCCTTTTATTTTTAAGTTTTAGCCTTATAACTAACTTTAAGCTGACTTATAAGAGCTAATTATTGATTAGTCAGTTTATAGCTAACTCAAACTCCCTTTTTGTTTTATGCACCAGAAGATAGCTCATGATGAGTTAATTTGTAGTTAGGTGAACATTGTGCGGACCGAGTGAGTACCAACCAGCTCGTAGGACATTCGACGCTAAAATCAAATGCAACTTTTCTTCGCAAATGAATTAGGCTTTGAGTCAACTGTGACTTATTACTGGTTAACTATAAGTTAGTTTTAAGTTCACCAAAGTTCTAACAGTGTAGTTTTGCATATTGGCTTAAGCTACGGTCGCATTTGTGACTATTTTTTAATATTTGTTCTTTTATTTTAAATTTTTTAAATTAAGCAATTTAAAAATTTAAATATTTTTTGTTTTAAATAATTTTTTAAGAAACGCTGACATAAAAAGAAATGTGTCCATAAAACGTTTCTATAAAGTGGTGGTTACTTTTTCGATAAATATGTGACATATGTAACCGTAGCTTCAGTGTAGATAGATTTAATTAAAAAAAATGTTTAACGAGACAAATCCTATTTTTAACACTATACATTTGCTTCTAAAAACACAACAAATAAGTTTCATATAATGTAAACAAGTCAAAGCTTTTTATTATTCCTTTATTTAGAAAAATATACATACAAACCAATTATATTTATATAAAAAAAAAACGTTGATAATAATCGTAAATTATTTTCAAACAGATCTGAATGCAACTGCCAAGAATTGTTTAAATGATATTAAGCCGTTAAAATGTTAGAACAGATAGTTCACGTTCATCAAACTCTGCTTTGGCATAATTAATCTGCAAAGAGATAATAAAAAAATTAACATTTTCAAACGAGTGTTTTTTTAAACAAACTTTCCTTTACATGAGTCGTTACTGGCGGTTGGAGATAAAAATGCTTACTTTGTAAAGGAGAGTTTGTTATTTGACAAGCAAATATAATATAAAGTAATGTTAAATAAGTTGTTTGGACACATTTAATATTAAACTAATAATAAAATTAAAAAATAATTAAGTCATACATAAAGAACCATATTAAACTAAAAAGTATATTTTCAACCTAATGCACTAATTCGCCCAAAGTGTACAATGGACAATTTGCGATTAGTTTGAAAATTTAATTCTGTAGGATGTACATAGAACGCGGAAAGTCAACAAGTATTGGCTGAGAAGACCGAACGTAATTTCAAACTTTGATAATTATAAATATAAATAGCCAAACATGGAAATTGTAGAAGGAGAAAAATATTTGGTAAGTGGCATCAAAGAGATAGTGAGGCAACTTCTGGCTGAAAAGAAACAAAAGGCTAAAGTAAACTGCTTAAATTATTGAAGAGTGGCCATTTTCAATACAATTGTAAGACGCCACAGAGAGGGCAAGTTTCATCACATCTTAATCTTTTTAAAAAAGATACGAAAAAAAGCGCAGTAGTGGTAGTAATTACAATTTACATACGGCTTTGGCATAAACGTCAGCTGGAAACAATATATTTAAAATTTTCATTAAAATCTAATCTATGTTTTTATACATATATTTTGTTGCTAATGTTTGCGAAATCTAATTATTGTGTTAAATACACTACAGTAATATATTGTATTTCATAACATAATCAATTCTAATGTTAAAATCATTAAATTATTGATCGACTATACATTTGGACGTGCATATTTTACCCTTTTAGAACGAAATTTGACTTTATTGTATCTATAAAAGGTTTAAATTTTATCAAACGATTTATTTTGTGTCTTAAACTCCTGTACTACTTTGGATAACCTATGCTTCGGCTACCTTGAGGATTTCGCTTCAATGCAGTCCTTGCTACACCTGGGTGACAAGTCTTCTTCCACACTTCAATCTATCGATATCATACACTCTAAATATCAGAAAGATGTAACATGTTTTGTGCATTGTTCTGCTACCACAATATTGTTATCAATTTTATAATTTTTACGCATTGGATTGGTTTTGGCAATATTCACTGTCAGTCCAACTCTAGTTAACAGTGCAAATAAGTTAGTCATTTTACTTGTGTATATAAGACAGATATCGTCTGAAACAAGAGAGAGATTGTTAGACATGACCTTAATTAATTTTATCATTTTATCTGAAATACTTTTTGTCATTAAGGCGTCCCATATAGCACTGCGTTTTATCGACTTGAGTGCTTTTCTAAAGTCAACGATGCATCGACGCCGCATTCACTTTACTGATTACTCTATTATTATACTAAGGGTATTGACTTGGTCCAAACAATTACGACCATTTTCAATTACCCTATCATAACGCAACTGTACGAAACGCATTGAAAAAATTTAAAAACAAAACTACAAATGTCAATTTATTAACAGTTTAAAGAAAAATTAAACATTTTTGAAAGTTTTTCTATAAATCTCTTACAAAGCTGCTTTAATTTATTATGAATGCGTCCGTTAAGATAAAAAGTATAAGCAAATAAAATTGGCAAAAAGGAAGATTTTAAAAACGGGAATATATACAATTAAGCGTCTTGACTTGCATGAAGCTTCTAAAGCAATAGCTCAATTTCTGAGATGTCGAATTAAGCTACTTTTGCATGTGAGCACAATTATATACATTATCGTGTTTCATTTTTACCAAAGGTGTGTTTTCATATGACTTTGCGCCCCGAATCTCGATAATATAATGGTTATATATACCAAATTTTGAGAATTTTGATGACAGTTAGAGGTTGTGTACTTTGAACAGATTTGCAGAAATATACCAAATTTTGAGAATTTTGATGACAGTTAGAGGTTGTGTACTTTGACCAGATTTGCAGAAATAGCTAAAAATACTATTTTTAGTTTTATTTGGAAATCTACTTAAGAAATTACGATATCAAAAACTGTCAAGGCTAAAATATGAGATCAATAGTAATATCAGGTCACTCGATAAGTCCGTAGGATGACACATAGATGTCATTAGTAGAATTTCGTCCAAGTGATTTTTATTCAACACTAACCTTCAAACTATACGTGTATACGATACGATACGTGATGCAACTTTTGTTATTGAAAAAAATGGAAAAATAGTGAATTTCGAGTTTTGATAAAGCATTGCTTTTTGATGGAAAGAAAAAAATACAGTACAAACCAAACAATGGCTTGATAAACATTATCCGAAATCTGCTCCATCGAAACAACTGGTAGAGAAGGGTTTGCTGAATTTAAACGTGGTTGTACCACACAAATGAAGCAGAGCGTAGTGGACGCCCAAATGAGGCTGTTATTCCAGAAAGCAAAAACAAATCCATAAATTTATTGAAAACAAACGCAAATTAAGGGTGCACGAGCTAGCTGACATTGTAATGATATACGATGGTAGTGTTTTTACGATTTTACACGAACATTTGAAAAAACGATTGAAGTTATTTTGTCGGGATACCGTACAATTTTTAGATGAAAGAGGAACTAATATTAGTACAACTGTCTGAAAAAGAACTTAAGTCAACCAGCCCAAAGCGTCAAAGTGTCGTATTTGCAGACATGTCATCGACTAACTTTTAAAGCTAGGACGACCAACATACTGTTACGAAAAAAATTCCTAAATTTTGGTATATTTAGTAGTTATGTGTCAACCTGTCAATGCCGTACTTATTTGCGTATTTGGCAGCACTGCTAAAGCGACCATATTTGCATTACATTTGAATTAATGGGTATAAAAATAGAAGATATGAGACATTTCCGGAGCCTTCCAACCTGTAGGCAATAAGATATATAAAGAGGTTGCTTTACCTCCACGTTAGTTAGTTATCGTTTTGCTGTCACTAAATAAAGTCGTGTCACTAAATAAAAGTGTTGTATAAACGAATATTAAGCTCTTGTATTAAGATAAACTGTATACATGTTATAGTGTAGTAAATAAAGAAACTGTAAAAAACAACAATAGTGGTTATTATTTTATTTTAACACAATTTAAACGAACTCAAACGTTTTCAAAAGGTTAAAACGTAACATTGGTGTCAGAAGTGGGATTTCGTATATAAAATAATTAAAAATAAAATAAATAAAACGGAGTAAAAGAAGTTCAAAGAACTAAAAGTGGACATGCTCCAACGGGAATTAAATAAATTTGAGATGTCAACAACCGGTAACAAAACCGAACTATAAAAACGTCTCTTTGAGGAATTTCAGAGACGCGGCATAGAAATCGATACTCACGAATTTGATGATGAGAATGAGCCTGAGATGAGTGCCACTACAACAACGAGTGGTATAGACATTAACTCGCTGTTGGCTGCTATGATGGAAAAAATGCTAGTACAGAACAAAATGCTTTTGGCTGAGGTGCGAGAAACTTCTAGAGCTGATAATAAAAAGCTCATGGAAACAATTAATGCTGTGGCGAATGCACAAAAAACTTCTAGAGCTAATAACAAGAAGCTTATGGAAAAAATTAATGCTGTGGCGAGTGCACAAAAAATTTCTAAAGCTGATAATGAAAAGCTGTTGGCTCAGAAAACCAGAATTTTCTTGCAAAAATAGAAAAGATATTTGAAGAAGCGTCTAGTGCAACTTCAGAGAAGCTACAATAAATATACGAGACGGTAAGCAAAAGAGTGTTCTCCAGTTCCAACGGCCAGAACCAGTACGAATCATACCGGAGGTTTCCTGCAAAATAAAGACACCCTGCTTTGATGGTAGTACACCTTTGGTGGTATTTAAATTTAGATTTGACAGAGTAGCCAGCTAAAATGGATGGGAGGATGAAGAGAAGGCTCTAGAATTAATTTTGGCGTTAAAATGTGGTGCAACAGAAATTCTCGAAACTATGCCAGCCAGCTGTAGAAACAACTACAACGACTTAGTAGGGGCACTATAGCGTAAATTTTGTGACGAGCACAAATGCGATTTGTACCGTATAGAATTAAGGTGCCGAACGCAAAAGGCTACTGAGTCCCTCAGGACTTTTCATTGAAAGCCGGGAAAATCATTCACTAGTAGACCATTTCAAGACCGAAGCCTTCGTTAACGGCATACGTAACCACGATGTTAAGCTAGCTGTGTGTGCTACACAAAAGACAACATTTGCAGATACTGTGGCGCTCGCACGATATCACAGTCACAAATACACAAGGTGCGCAATATGGAAGTTGTGGTAGGGAAGGAGGATGAAATAAACAAAATGGAGGAGGTGGTCAAGAGCCTTCTAGTTGAGCAGAAATCAAAATTAAAATGTTTTAACTGTGGAAAGAGCGACCACTTCCATAGAAACTGTAAAGCGCCACGCAAAAGGCCAAGATCCGTCTCACTACCGAGAAATAATAAACGGGCCAACTACCATCAATCAACAAAAGTCCCGGTTAAACTAAAACGAACCAGCACTGAGGAGCAATAGCTAGCTCCCATAAGCGAAAGCCCCACAATCTCCATATCAGTGATGCAGAAACATAACAGAAACCTTACAGAGTACGGGTACATTAATGGCAGACAATATACTTCCACTATAGACACCGGTGCGACGCAGTCTATCATCAGACCTGATATAGTGAAGGGAAAGTATGAGGTACTCAATTACATCGACTACGAACAGATACTGGAGAGTCTGCCACCATCAACGGAAAAATTGAGATTAAGGTGACTATAGCGAACATTACTGTAAGCCATATGTTTATTGTCGCCGATATTGTAGACGAGGTCATCATTGGTGCCGAAATTTATGATAGCCCATGGCATCAATTTGAATATGTGGCAACAGATGACGAGTTGGCGTAAAGATATACCTCTTGAGGTGGGATACCAGCAACAAGTGCACGCCAGAAACACCCAAAACGACAACCTCAGACTGAGTCATTGATATGGGCACATATGGAGGGAAATTGTGAGGACAACCGCTTGTGGGTAGCAGAACCATCAGAAATTAAGACGGACTTGTTATCAGCAAAGGCCATCGTCAAAACTAATAAACAAGGAATAATCCCGGTGCTCAATCTATCCGACCACAAACAATTTATTTGTGAAAACTCCGAGATAGGCCAATGTGCTCTAGTAGAGGCCAATATGTCAGCCAAGGCTCAAAAGGTGTTTGAAGAAAATGGTGAGAAATGGGTAGCAGGTCGAGCAGCTTTAGAAAGAAATAAAGCCAAAAAGCTGCTCAAGAGGCACAGGTGTACCATTCGCCACGCAAAATAGAAATCAAGGCAGAACAGCTATAGGCAAACATAAAATAAATACTGGCGAAGCGAGACCGATAAAACAGGCACCCAGAAGTATAACTCTGGCGGAGCGTAATGAGGTTAAGGAGCTAGTCAAATGGAGAAGAGCGGTGTAATTGAACCATCATCGTGTCTTTGGAGCTCACCTGGAGTCTTAGTTAAAAAGAAAGATGGCAGTACAAGATTTTGCGTAGACTACAGGAAGCTGAACGATGTCGCTAAAAAGAACAGCTATCTGCTACCAATAATTGACGATACGCTCGACACGCTAGCTGGAAAAAAGTGGTTCTCTCCATTGGATCTACAAAGCGGGTATAGGCAGGTAGGGATCGCAGACAAGGATAAGTAGAAAACTGCTTTCAGTGAGAACAGTGGCTTGTGGCGGTTTAAAGTTATGACTTTTGGGCTCTGCAATGTGCCGGCCACATTCTTGCGGCTTATGGAGCGCGTACTAAAAGAACTCCATTGGACGACTTGTCTGGTAAGCTCGATGACATAATAGCAATGGGCAGAACTTTCGACGAATACCTCAAAAACCTGGCAGAAGTTCTGCATCGAATATCAATGGTTGGACTAAAATTAAGTATGGAGAAATGTGCATTGTTCCAAAAACACGTAAAATATTTTGGCCATCTAGTTACAGCAGATGGTCTTTCAATAGATGATAAAATACGAGCAGTAAATAAATGGCCTCGACCTCAGAATCTTCATGAATTACGTAGTTTTTTGGGACTCTACACATGTTACAGGTGCTTCGTGCATAATTTTGGGAGAGTGGCAGTGAGCTTAAATGAGCAACCTAATGTATATCATTGGTGAGTTACAAGAAAAGGCGTTTCAGATATTAAGACCTATTGTATGAGCACCCGTTTTAGTGTATCCAGTCCCAGGTGAAAAATACATCTTTGACGGTGATGCCAGTGGATATGGTATTGGTGGTGTACTTTCACAGGTGGTCAATGGGACGGAGAAAGTTGTAGTCACACGCTGTCAAAGCCTGAACGGAATTATTGTGTGACTCGACGTGAACTACTGGCAGCGCTGGAATACATAAAACATTACCATAAGTACTTATATGGTCAACATTTTCTGCTAAAGACTGATCATTCCGCACTGAGATGGCTGCTGCAATTTTAGAACCCTGAAGGACAGCTGGGACGTTGGATTGAGCGCCCCCCTGGCTTATGACTTTAGCATTGAACACCGAAGTCGCATAAAGCACGAGAATGCTGATGCTCTCACGTCGGCCTTGTAATTTGGAATGTAAACATTGCGTGAAAGCTGAGTGGAGGGAACCCATCATTGATATCCGGCTAACGCAAATAGATGCAAAGGAAGACTGGTCAGGAGAGCAAAGGATTGACCCAATATTGGCAAAAATTATATCAGCAAAAGAAGAGGACAGACGGCCCACCCGCAATGAAATATCAGCAGAAGATTCTCTTATAAAAGCGTTTTGGGCACAGTTTGAAGTTGATTAATGGGTGCTTATATAGCCATTGGGCGCACCCTTCGAACGTAGCAGGCGCTTTCCTGTCAGTAATACCAGAAATCGTTATGTTCTCGTCGTGATGGATCATTTCAGCAAATGGCCGGAAGTGCATCCCATATCCAATCAGAAGGCGATTACGATTGTAAATGTTTTTGTATCGGTATTAAAAAGACTATAACAACACCGCCGGAATGGTAGAACGATTTAATCGAACCCTGGATGAATACTTGCGAAAAGTAGTGAGCGAGCAACAGAAGGCTCGGGACGAACACCTACCGAGATTTCTACTGGCGTACTGATCAGCTGTCTATGACTCAACATCTAGACAGAAAAGTAGTACAGAAAAGAATGCCACATATGCTGAAACAATAGTAAGCTTTAATGAACTTCACGAATTTGTGCGCTCACCAATTAAAATGGTCACGAATTAAAATGGCTTTCATGAGGGACAAATGGTTCACCTCTACAACCCACAGCGGAAGAAAGGATTATCTCCAAGCTTCAAACTAACTGGGATGGACCTTATAAAGTAGTCAAAAGGTTAAACGATGCGGTATACAGAATACAGAAGAAGAATAGCCCAAGATCAAAAATGAAAGTGGTATACCTAGAGCGACTTGCGTGATATGGGAGGGAAGATAATGAGCCTATTCGGGATGAACAGGAAGTGGGAGACAGTGTTACGAAAATAAAAATGCATAAATTTTGGTATATTTCGTAGTTATGTGTCACCCTGTCAATGCCGTACTTATTTGCGTATTTGCAGCACTGCTAAATCGACCATCTTTAGGTTACATTTGAATTAATGGATATAAAAATATAAGATATGAGACATTTCTGGAACATTCCAAACTGTAGGCAATTAGGTATATAAAGAGGCTGCGCTACCTATATGTCAGTTAGTTATTGTTTTGCTGTGATTAAATAAAGTCGAGTTTCAGCGGAAATAAAAGTGTTGTATAAACGAATATTAAGCTGTTGTATTAAGATAAACTGTATACATTTATAGTGTAGTAAATAAAGAAACTGTAAAAAACAGCAACAGTGGTGTTTATTGTATTTTAATGCCATTTAAACGAATTCACACGTTTTAAAAAGATAAAAATAACTATACGATAAAAATATTAACAATGACATTTTCAATGAGAGGCTTATGGAAATATTTATTGATGCTGTCGGTGCTTCGGAAAGATGTCAAAACAAGTACGAAAAACTCACAGTTTTAGGCATGGTGATTAACATAACATATAACTCAAATTGTTGAAAAAATTAGTAATGTGGCGGACGTGTTCGTTAATTCTTACACCATCAGTTTGAATAATTCTTCGTCTATGGATACGACTGCTTCAGAATACATTACTGACAGAATTCTTGACAGATTAACTTAAAAATAATAAAACCCCAAACAAATTCCTTAAGGATATTCAATAAAATATATCATCCAAAGGTCTGTTTCTCTTCCGAGGAACCTAAAATCGGTTAATATTCAACTACTTTATTAGTTTTTAAGTGCATGAAGGTACCAAAATCAGGTTTTTACACGTGGCTCAAAGATTTGTAGGTGATTGGAAAGATTCAAAAACAGATTCTTGTTGTACTCAATTGCACCTATGAGTGAAATAATAGTTATTCTTTTTTTGTCGCATATATTATTTATTAAAGCGCAATTGTGAAAATTTAAATGATATAGAAAGTGCTTATAAATGTAAGACATAAGAATGGATTTTTGTATTTTATTATTTGTAGAGTAACTAATACTTACTTAACATATTTATTAACGTACTACTATTTTAAAGATATGTCCAACATTTTTTTTTATTTTTTTATTTTGCTGCAGTCCAATATTTTCAAATTAAGTCATAACAACTCTAGATTCTAACTCTCCGAAGAATTGAACACTACTCCAGTCTCCTTAAAAATTTTTAAGCTTGGAAAGCCTAAATTACATTTTAGCTATGAGTCTATCATCATAATAAGTCAATTTTTTAATCAGTATATTATTAATCCGCATCAGTTCGGATTCCTCAAGAAGCATTCTACAATTTTCATCAGTTATCGTAATTGTTATTTTTTATTTGAATTAATCAAAATTTTGAAGTAATACTTCAGTGTACGAACCAAATGACTAAAAAATAGTGTAATTAACGAACTACATTGTTGTTTGTTTTGGCTACCGTTTTTCATAATATAATGTTCAGAAGCCATATAATATAATTCCATATAATATATTCCCTTGTGATCTATTTTTTTTCGTTTTTAGCTTTAACATGTAACCTATGTACAAAATCTGAATTATACACAAATAATATACAGGATTTTCTGATATGAATTTGTCTTTCGTGCTTGATTGATATTACTGAACATATAGAATGTGGAAAACATTTGATTTAAATAAGTAACAGTTTAAAATCAATCTCGATTTATTATTTTATGTACTAAAATATGATATGCCGACATAAGAACATAGTATGCCGAAAACTGGAATATATAAATATATATATATATATATATATATATATATATATATATATATATATATATATTTATATTTATATTTATATTTATATTTATATTTATATTTATATTTATATTTATATTTATATTTATATTTATATTTATATTTATATTTATATTTATATTTATATTTATATTTATATTTATATTTATATTTATATTTATATTTATATTTATATTTATATTTATATTTATATTTATATTTATATTTATATTTATATTTATATTTATATTTATATTTATATTTATATTTATATTTATATTTATATTTATATTTATATTTATATTTATATTTATATTTATATTTATATTTATATTTATATTTATATTTATATTTATATTTATATTTATATTTATATTTATATTTATATTTATATTTATATTTATATTTATATTTATATTTATATTTATATTTATATTTATATTTATATTTATATTTATATTTATATTTATATTTATATTTATATTTATATTTATATTTATATTTATATTTATATTTATATTTATATTTATATTTATATTTATATTTATATTTATATTTATATTTATATTTATATTTATATTTATATTTATATTTATATTTATATTTATATTTATATTTATATTTATATTTATATTTATATTTATATTTATATTTATATTTATATTTATATTTATATTTATATTTATATTTATATTTATATTTATATTTATATTTATATTTATATTTATATTTATATTTATATTTATATTTATATTTATATTTATATTTATATTTATATTTATATTTATATTTATATTTATATTTATATTTATATTTATATTTATATTTATATTTATATTTATATTTATATTTATATTTATATTTATATTTATATTTATATTTATATTTATATTTATATTTATATTTATATTTATATTTATATTTATATTTATATTTATATTTATATTTATATTTATATTTATATTTATATTTATATTTATATTTATATTTATATTTATATTTATATTTATATTTATATTTATATTTATATTTATATTTATATTTATATTTATATTTATATTTATATTTATATTTATATTTATATTTATATTTATATTTATATTTATATTTATATTTATATTTATATTTATATTTATATTTATATTTATATTTATATTTATATTTATATTTATATTTATATTTATATTTATATTTATATTTATATTTATATTTATATTTATATTTATATTTATATTTATATTTATATTTATATTTATATTTATATTTATATTTATATTTATATTTATATTTATATTTATATTTATATTTATATTTATATTTATATTTATATTTATATTTATATTTATATTTATATTTATATTTATATTTATATTTATATTTATATTTATATTTATATTTATATTTATATTTATATTTATATTTATATTTATATTTATATTTATATTTATATTTATATTTATATTTATATTTATATTTATATTTATATTTATATTTATATTTATATTTATATTTATATTTATATTTATATTTATATTTATATTTATATTTATATTTATATTTATATTTATATTTATATTTATATTTATATTTATATTTATATTTATATTTATATTTATATTTATATTTATATTTATATTTATATTTATATTTATATTTATATTTATATTTATATTTATATTTATATTTATATTTATATTTATATTTATATTTATATTTATATTTATATTTATATTTATATTTATATTTATATTTATATTTATATTTATATTTATATTTATATTTATATTTATATTTATATTTATATTTATATTTATATTTATATTTATATTTATATTTATATTTATATTTATATTTATATTTATATTTATATTTATATTTATATTTATATTTATATTTATATTTATATTTATATTTATATTTATATTTATATTTATATTTATATTTATATTTATATTTATATTTATATTTATATTTATATTTATATTTATATTTATATTTATATTTATATTTATATTTATATTTATATTTATATTTATATTTATATTTATATTTATATTTATATTTATATTTATATTTATATTTATATTTATATTTATATTTATATTTATATTTATATTTATATTTATATTTATATTTATATTTATATTTATATTTATATTTATATTTATATTTATATTTATATTTATATTTATATTTATATTTATATTTATATTTATATTTATATTTATATTTATATTTATATTTATATTTATATTTATATTTATATTTATATTTATATTTATATTTATATTTATATTTATATTTATATTTATATTTATATTTATATTTATATTTATATTTATATTTATATTTATATTTATATTTATATTTATATTTATATTTATATTTATATTTATATTTATATTTATATTTATATTTATATTTATATTTATATTTATATTTATATTTATATTTATATTTATATTTATATTTATATTTATATTTATATTTATATTTATATTTATATTTATATTTATATTTATATTTATATTTATATTTATATTTATATTTATATTTATATTTATATTTATATTTATATTTATATTTATATTTATATTTATATTTATATTTATATTTATATTTATATTTATATTTATATTTATATTTATATTTATATTTATATTTATATTTATATTTATATTTATATTTATATTTATATTTATATTTATATTTATATTTATATTTATATTTATATTTATATTTATATTTATATTTATATTTATATTTATATTTATATTTATATTTATATTTATATTTATATTTATATTTATATTTATATTTATATTTATATTTATATTTATATTTATATTTATATTTATATTTATATTTATATTTATATTTATATTTATATTTATATTTATATTTATATTTATATTTATATTTATATTTATATTTATATTTATATTTATATTTATATTTATATTTATATTTATATTTATATTTATATTTATATTTATATTTATATTTATATTTATATTTATATTTATATTTATATTTATATTTATATTTATATTTATATTTATATTTATATTTATATTTATATTTATATTTATATTTATATTTATATTTATATTTATATTTATATTTATATTTATATTTATATTTATATTTATATTTATATTTATATTTATATTTATATTTATATTTATATTTATATTTATATTTATATTTATATTTATATTTATATTTATATTTATATTTATATTTATATTTATATTTATATTTATATTTATATTTATATTTATATTTATATTTATATTTATATTTATATTTATATTTATATTTATATTTATATTTATATTTATATTTATATTTATATTTATATTTATATTTATATTTATATTTATATTTATATTTATATTTATATTTATATTTATATTTATATTTATATTTATATTTATATTTATATTTATATTTATATTTATATTTATATTTATATTTATATTTATATTTATATTTATATTTATATTTATATTTATATTTATATTTATATTTATATTTATATTTATATTTATATTTATATTTATATTGAATATGGATATAAAAATTTTATAAAATTAAAATTAAAGATTTATAGCAATAAAAACAACAAAGAAATAGAAGAAAATGAAAAATAGCGAACAAATTTAAAATATAAAAATAATGACAATAAAATAAATAAATCAAATAAAAATATTAAAATTAAAATATTGAAACTAAACCTCTTCCCTTTATTAAATTCGATTATTAACTATCGCACGTATGAAAGAAAACCCAGGTTTTCTTCAATTTCAAATAAGAAACAAAATTGTTTGCAAATAAACACTTTTCACCAATAGGGTACAATAAAATATATATACCTGGTCTAAAGTCGGTCTCCAACTCTAGAAGAGACTAACGGGACTAACGGTCTAATTCATAATAAAATCTTATTTTAGGTTTTAAGTATACATTAGTTATTAAATATTTTTTGTCTTATAAACCAAAAATAAAAATTCTTATTCATAATATTCTTATTCATAATATTATTCATATTCTGGCAACGCCATGTTATTTAATTTGTCACTTTCGGCTTTGTGATGAAAAAAAACGATAAGTACAAAATTGGCTTTTAAAACAGTTTTTTACTGGATAAAAAAAGGAATTAAGTAACCACTTTTTTATCTGTTTTGTTTTATTTATATTTTTTAATTTTTATAAAACAGTTTATTTTGCAAGCAAATTATGTACGTATGTGCACTGGTGCATATTCCTATAAACGCACTTAATTTTTTTCTGTATTTTTGTTATATCTTTGTTGTTCTCATCCAAAAGCAAAGTTTTACTATTTTAATGAGAGACAACTTAACGGTACTTTTTAAAAGTAAACAATTTTTTTTTTCTTATTTTTGTTGTTTGCCTTAATTATGCGATCAAATGTTCTTGGTGCTATTTTAAGTGGAAGATTCGTATAAACGCACACTCGAAATTTGTTTTTAAAAAAGTGACCAAAAATAAAATATTACCAATTTTAGTTTTTTTTTTCAACCAAAGGTACGTTTCTAATAGTAATATCTCAATTTACTGTAACTATTCCTATTTTAATCAATAAATTTCATCACTTTTAAAGATGCCTAAGGGAACTTTTTTGTCCGATCAAGAAAAGATTCAAATTAAATTTTTTCACGACCAAGGATACTCTAATAGAGAAATTGGACGTAAAATCGGTCGTTCGGAAAGTGTGGTGCGAAATTTCTTTAAGAAAGGTCAAAATTATGGAGTTCGCAAATCAACAAAGGGTAATACAAAACTAACAAGAAGACTACTTAATCTAATAAAACAAGAAGCAACCCGGAAGAAATTGAATTCCACACAAATAAGGAATAAATTAAATCTTCCTGTGACTTCCAAACACGTTGCACACATTTTACGAAACGATGAAAACATAAAATGGAAAAAGCCGAAATGTAAACCAATGCTAAAAAAACACCATAAAGAAAATCGTCTAAAATTCGCAAGAAAATATATGAAATGGACAGATGAGTGAAAAAAAGTAATTTTCTCTGAAGGAAAAAATCTAATTTAGACGGTCCAGACTTATACTCATGCTATTGGCACGATTTGAGATCTAAAGATGTTCGGATGTCATAATGTAATTTCGGTGGTGGCGGTGTTACGGTTTGGGCAGCGTTTTCTGCAGTTGGCAAGTCGAAAATTTGTTTTGTTCCGACAAAAATGAATAGTCCGATTTATAACGAACTGTTGGAAGATGCTCTTCTCTCTTTTATGGACGAAAAAATGGATGAAGATTGCATTTTCCAACAAGATAATGCTGCAATCCATGTTTCTAAGCAATCGAAATCTTGGTGCAAAGAACATGGCATTCCTTTGTTGGACTGGCCAGCTTGTAGTCCGAACTTAAACCCAATGGAAAACTTGTGGGGATACATGGCCCGTAAAGTTTATGCAAATAATGCCCAGAATGAAGGCATAAAGACTGTGACAGAGCTGAAACTAAGAATTAAACAAATCTGGGAGGAAATTGATTCCGATCTGCTTAAAAAATTAGTGGAATCAATGCCAGACCGTATTTTTGAAACAATCCATAACAAAGGATCATCCACACATTATTAATAATGCTACAATGGCCCAAACATTAAAGTGCGTTTATAGGAAAATACCCTTAAAAATGGCTGTTAATATCGAAAATTAAGTAAAAAAAATAATTAAAGTACAAATGAATTTTTTTTTAAACAATATTTTAAGTGAAGTCTTAACTAATTTAATACACAAATTTATAGCCCCCTAAATATTTTCTTGTTTAATTTTTACCCTTTTTTTTAAAAAAAAGTAGTGTGCGCTTATAGGAATATGCTCCAGTGTATATATATAATAGAAAAAAATTGGGCTACATTTCATATATGTATGTACATACACGCATATTGTTACGAAAATAAGATTGGGAACGTCCGCGTTTATTACCTCGCTAAAATAAATAAACAAAAGCTGCAAGAACAACTTATACATGAGGTTTATAAATCCAGAATCCACAACAACAAACATTAGCAAAGATAAAGTAAATAAAAATAACACAGCAACAACAAAAAAACAAACAGCATGGCTACAAATGAACTGAAAAGAAATTATAAGAAAGAAATGGAATCTACCTTAATAATCGTGAGGTTCGAGAGCTTTCTAAGTGTTGTTTACTCAGCCATAGAAAGAGCACATCGATGCGAGTTTATAAGAAGTAAACTCGTGAAGTGAATCGTGAAGTAATAATCCAGTTTAGTTGGAGCTAACTCAGTAAAGAGAGCTAGGAGTGGATAACCTCTGGTTGAAAAGGTTGTAATCGAACCTAAGTTATAACTACGATCGGGTTGGAAGATCTCTAGGTAGAAAGATCTGTCGAGTAATTGTGTTTGTTTACAAAATTGTAAACAGACGGAATAATTAAGAATAGAAAATTGTTATCGTCTGTAGAAAGGTCACAAGCAGTGGTGCACAAAACTGTTTTGAATAAAGGATTTTTAATTAAAACCAAACACAAAATTTATTTAATTTTAACTACAATCTACGAACTCATAAATACAAGTTTTTAAAAAGGTAAAAACTAACAATATGTACTTATATACATATATGTATGTACGTATATATATACCTACAAAATTTTGGCGAGCGGTTGTCTCATTATTATCCCCCTTATAAAGAAGTGACCAGTAATTATGCTCACCTTGACCCTTAGACCTTACTAATACATACCCGAAAGAACCTTGGCAGTCTCAGATTAGGCAACAATGTTCTAGAAAGTCCACAGTCAAATATCTCCCTCCATTCATTATTAGTCCTGTCCAGTGTCTATTCCCTCATGGCCCTAAGTTAAATCCTAACGGAAGCCTCTTATGCTATGTTCAGCAGTACGATTAAAGGAAATGCATAAAAAAATCTCCAACCATCTCAAACAAAACCATCTGGAAGAATTACTAAAATGCTTCAACAAAGAGTCGTCTAGAGATATTAGAAATTTTTTTTAATCTGCTCATATTCTACATTACATATGCATTATTCTACATTACATTTATATATATATATATATATATATATATATATATATATATATATATATATATATATATATATATATATATAAAGCCCAGGACAGTGGTACAGTAAATATACTATTAATATATATTTATTCATAGACTGTAAGAAAATATATCAAAAAAATTAATTAATTAATAATGAAACAAACAACATAATCTTTGGTCTTCATTATGTAGCTCTAAAGTTGTAACAAATAGTACCCAAACATTGAATAAAATATCAAAACCTGGCTATTGTGTCCTATATCACTCTCATTAGCCCTGTAATCATATTCCTTTTCTATAATAGGCATATTCAGTTCCGGTCATAAACTGCAAGTAGCAATTTTATCATAATCCAATAAACTGAAATGTTCTATTGGGAAAAGCATACAAAGACACAACCAATAAAATGATTTAAAACCTCATATTGTTATTCTCTGCTACATAATCTGCATAAAATTTAAGCAATATGAAACTGATGCAATCTAATTAACCAAAACTAATATATTTTCTCTGAGCCAAAAGGAATGAAACATTCCGCACGGCCCCACGTTGGGCGCCATAATTTATATAAAATAATTTGTTCAAGTAACTATCAAAATACACAACAACAATGTTGATGTGTTAAGCCAGGCTGTAAAAATATTTGAATGTTTTTGATCGATGATTCGAACAACAACTTCGATTAATCTTATTAATCGAATTCATTGTTAATATTACAGTCATTAGGTGTTAATAAAGTACAGATAATAAGGACGAATAGGCAGCTATTAAAAAACTAGCTATCAGTCGGGTGTAGGGTTCGTGTCTCATTGATCCAACTTGAGTTTATTATATACTCTTACTATAGACTCCCAAAAAACTACAATTTAAACAATTTATTAATTATTATTATTTAATTAAATTATTAACTAACACCCCTTTACTCTGTCTCTGTTAAAGTACACCTACATATTAATGACATCCAATTGTTGTTGGATGCAAAGCCTCAGTACCCTCACCAACCTTCGTCCTGACAGCATAAATTTTCAGAGCCCCAAACCTAAAGATTACCGCCTGTTTTTTACATTAGAGCAATAATGAAGACCATAACGCTTAAATTAGCAATTCATTTTCAAACAATTTATTTTCTCTAATCTATCAGAGATTTGTATCATAATCAATAATAAACTAAACATTTCTAATATAATTCTAAAATAATTTAACTAATTGCATTATAATAGTCTTGAAATGGCTAAATTAATTAAACTGCTAAGAACAAATACATAAAAAAACAATTTCGTAATATATAACTTAAATTGATAATAAAGAAAATTTAAAATAATAAATAATAAATAAATTAAATATAAAATTTAAAAAAAAAAAATTTCACTAAACAAGTGATATTAAACAAAAATATAAATAAATAATTTGTAAACATATGTTATTGTGTTATTGCCCATAGTGCAGTTTAAATAAAGCATATAAGAAAAGAGCAAAAACAATTTAAATATAAAGTTTAATGATCTTTCTGAAACAGCTGTTCCGTTACAACATGTTCGATTCTCTTTATGATAAAAACTGGAAATGAATTTAGAAATAAATAACCAAAACATTAGGGTCTCCCAAACTAAAATTTTTTTACAATGCAAGAAAAAAAATTATTAATAACTAAAATACCAAAACTTATTGACTTACCATTCGAAAATCCGCAGAAGGCCTCCTTTAGAATTCGTAGGTGGCTAAAATTTCTTTTAAAGAAAGTATTAATAAATATTCTCTTGCATTAATTCATTTCCTATACTTAACTTTAATTTCGGTTTAAATGGGGATGTAATTTCATGTAACTACTCGTATAATAATTTTATAAATTTGTTTCCATACTTAGATATTTAATAAGTTGAAATTAAGTAATTCTTTTCCGCAAATATACCCATTAAGTAACCGTTAGTATAACCGCTAAATTAACGGTTTACGCAAAATACTGTATGTTAATTTTTTATGTAAATTTAGGCTATAGTTACCTAAATATTTGGGTAATTCTTCAAATAACACCAATAGGATATTATTCTTTTTTCTTTTTATCTGACTTATTAGGGAAAACTCCTTACAAAAGAAAAAAAAAACTATTATGTTTCACCTTTAACATTAAAAACGGCTTAAATTAATTTCACCTTAAAAATTAGTTTGTTTTTATTGATCACTAAATAAACGATTACAATATGACAATATGTGATTAAAGATGAATAACAGATCTACCTGGTAAAGGTGGCATACATTCTTGCAAATACATCAAACTTGAAAGAAAATGTCAATTTGCCATAAAAATAAGCCTTGCCACTAACTCCCGCTAAACATCCTAATTCCTAAATCCTATTAATAATACCGCAACTTATTGGCAACACTAAAAGTTTTTTTCCCTTCTTATTTTTTCCCCATTTCCATAAAAAAAAATAATTAAAAAAATAATTAACAGAACCGAAGGCAATAGATTATATACATTGTTCATGATCGAGAAAAAAAATCATAAAAACATTGAACAAATGTTGTAAATTAAAAAAGAAAGAAATCACAACAAAAGATACAAAAGTGTCAAATTATTAAAACAATGAAGATAAAAATGTAAATGTGGTATTAAAGAAAACAATTAAATTAAATCAAAATTTCGAAAAATTAAATTTAAAATTTTGCAAAACAAAAAAATTATAAAAAATATATAGAAATTTAAGAAATTCAATTGACGGACCCAAAACTAGTAAGAAACATATATTTGGACGAATGAAAAGGTAACTTTTGCGTTTCTTGTTTAATGAGACTGATAGCCTACTTGCCCATTTTCATTGTGACCAATTCTCCGACCATAAACGAACGTTACAAAACTAGATAATTTTTTTTAAGTCCCACGGAGAAAAAAAGTTTATTGTCGAATGTCTTTCCCGAGATTAGTTCTATCTAGTTTTTCCTGTAGATCTTCTAACACGTAATTCGAGCTTTCGCAAAGACCGGACAGTGTTTTGCGTTGAAATTCATAACAAACTTCCTGATTTACTGAAAAATTTTGTGGTCTACTACGTAGATTATACTGCTTTTCTCTATTTCTTTCGTAAGCTTCCTTTATATATCGCTTTTAATTTTTACGTATCAAGTGAAGGTGATCATCACGACTAATTTTTGCAAATGGTTCATCTAATAATTATAATGTCCTAAGAAGTTCATAAGAAGATGCATGGGTTATCATGTCAAAACCAAAATGCGCGTGAAACGGTGATAGATGTATGGCCTGATGTATAGAATTTGACTGTCATTATCACTAACTATCACCTCTGGAACACAATATGTGTGGAATATTTGTTGTTCTAAATAATTTTGAATGTTAATAGAAGTAAATTTCTTTAGCGGACAAAACCAATGAAATTTAGTTAAATGATCCAATACGATTAAAAGTTTAATATTACCATACTTGCTCCTAGGATAAGGTCCTAGCAAATATATATATATAGACGTTGAAAAGGTCTAGTAGATACAGCTTGATTACCCATAATTTTACCCGGTAATTTCCAGATCTGGTTAATAGCCTTGGTGGTTCTGCATACTTCGCAATCACGTACATAATTCCTCACATCCTTAATCATTCCGGGCCAATAAAAATAACGTCTGAACAAATTTCAAGTTTTAACCATGCCTCCATGAGATGAAGTTGGTGTATCATATAATCGTTTGCTCGTAGGTTCACGGAGTTTATAAGAGATTCATAATTTCCACGCAGAATTCTCTTGTTCTTCTTCTCCAGCTTGGTTCGTATATATACATATTTATCATTTATCTTAATATCTGGATACTTGCTTTGATTTTGTACCACCCTTTCCTTTAATTATTTATAATCCTGGTCATCAAAATGGGGTGAAGTTAGATGTATCTCGGGCTCTACACTCCCTATAGGTTCTATTATGTTATGGGGCATTCGGGATAATGCAGCAGCCACTGTATTGTCCTTTCCTTTTCGATGACTTATGGAAAACTTATAACCTTGTAATTTGAAAACCCATCGCGCCAGACATCCACTTAAGTCGGGTTGTTTCATTAGCCAAAGAAAGCTTGAATGGTCCGTTACGACCTCAAATTCTTGCATTTCCAAATAACACCTAAACTTCTTTATGGCTTCCAAGGCTGCTAAACATTCCCGCTCTGTAAGAGAGTAATTTCTTTGTGCAGCATTCATGTTTTTGATCATATACGCTATAGGCTTTTCTTGCCCTGGGTCATCTAATTGTATCAAAACAATCCAATAATCGCTCGCGTTGACAAAACAGGAGTTGAAGTTAACAATTTCTTGATTTTTTAGAAGGTCACTTGTGTTTCAGCTGTCCATATAAACTTCTTCTTGGTTGACAGAACATTCGTAATAGGGCACACTTCTGATGAAAGATCTTTAATAAACAGAAGATACCATCCCGCTAAGCCAAGGAATCCTCTCACATGCTTCAAATTTGTAGGGACAAGCCAATTGACTATCGCGTTTATCTTATCGGAATTTGTTGTTTATCCCACCCTTTCCTATAACATAACCTAAATAATTTACTTTAGTTACACAGAACATACTTTTTGCTACGTTTAAGGTTAAGTTTGCTTTTATAATTGATGCCATTCTCACTAACACTTCTATATGGGTTTTAAAATCTTCGGAAACAATCACTAAATCATCTAAATAACCAAACACACAGTTCCTAAGATCCGGTGGAATTAGTATATACACTAATCGACACATTGTTTGCGGTGCGTTACATAATCCGAATGACATCACAACAAATTGATATAAAGGTCTTCCGGGTATTGTAAAAGCCGTTAAAGGTTTACAAGCTTCATCCAATCCGATTTGCCTTCAGGTCCAGTTTTTAGATTAGATTACCTTTTGGAAGCCTTGCTTAAATACCACCTGTATTTGGTAGAGGATGAGCATCTTTTTTAGTCACTAATTGTTTTCTTTCCTCATCGCTAAGTGGATATAAAATATCTTTGCCCGAGCAAGAAGATTTGGAAAAATTTGAAAAAGCTTCCTCTAAATTGTATAAATCAGAAACTTTAGCACTATTAAGAGCAATTATATTTGGAGATCGTGTTATCTCAGGAAAAAGTTCATAAGCCTTCCAAAAATCTAATCCTAATATTAAACATTATGTAATAGCAGAAATTATAAACAACTTGAACCTTAACATTCCAATTCTGAATGATTAAAGAAATCTTATCGGCATTTAGAGTATTCCGAGACAAATTAGAAAATGAATTTGCATGTACGGAAAATTTGTTGTGCCGTTGTGCCGTTGATCAAATAAATGCCATTAGAATTGTTAAGGTATATTCGGTTCTGTTGCTTCACCAGAATTCTTATTCTCTTCCAGTTTGCCAAAAGTCGAGTTAAATTACGCTCAATCATTCGGTCCACGATATTATTAACAGCTATACCACTTCGTGGAATGTTTGCTTCTCCTGCTGTATTTGACACAGTTCCTGCGGATGTACTGGGTGGTTCTTCTCTAAGTTCTGACCCTCCGTTACCATCCGTAATATTTAGACTTGTAGTCCTACTCATGCTTCTGGTTTGTATATGTTTTGCTACAGTTCCACGATTCTTTGAACCTGAAGTTTGACGAACAATCTCTTGGTTGAGTAACACGTTTTCTTAAATCTGACAACTGACGAATAGACTTACAAACGGCATTCTGACGACAATGAGAAATATCTTTCTATACAAATTTAATGAAAATATGACTAAACACATTAATTATCAAGCATTCCTGACCTTCACAAATCTATTTTTTACAGATCTTGCAAGCAGACGAATCTATGAAAATGTGTGTTCTTGATAACGGTGGAGGTATAGAGTCGGTCTTCAACTCTAGAAGAGACTAAGAAAATATATCAAAAAAATAAATTTATTTATAATCAAACAAACAACATAATCTTTAGTCTTCATGTATGTAGCTCTAATGCTAAAAGGTATGATAAATATTATTATAAGCAAGTAGGTACTTCTAAACATTGAATAAAAATATCAAAACCTGGCTATTATGTCCTATATCATTCTTCTTAGCCCTGTAATCCTATTCCTTTTCTATAATAGGCATATTCAGTTTCGATCATAAACTGCAAGCAGCAATTTTATGATAATAATAAGCATACAAAGACACAACCATTAAAATGATATAAAAATTCATATTGCTTAAATTCATCTTCCTACTTCAAACAATGCAAAGAAACGACTATTCAGCAGCAAGCGGTTAGTATATACGAACCTGCAAACCTCAAATAACCAAAATTTCTGCAAGTATTATAGAGTTATTCTCTGCTACATAATCTGCATAAAATTTAAGCAATATGAAACTGATGAAATCCAATTAACCAAAACTAATATATCTTCTCTGAGCCAAAAGGAATGAGCCATTTCTTTCGGCCCAACGTTGGGCGCCATAATTTATATAAAATAACTTACTATCAAAATACACAACAACAATGTTGATGTGCTAAGCCAGGCTTTAAAAATATTTGAATGTTTTTGATTGCTGATTCGAACAACAACGATTTCTAACTTTAATTAATCTTATTAATCGAATTAATTGTTAATATTACAGTCGTTAGGTGGTAATAAAGTAGAGATAATAAGGACGAATAGGGAGCCATTGAAAAACTAGCTATCAATCGGTTGCGGGGTTCCACTGTCTCAATTTGAGTTTATCATATTCTTACTCAAGACTCCAAAAATAAGTACAGTTTAAACTACATTGGAATATACTCGTACTCATTTATATAAATTTAAGGACTAGAACTGAAAAAAACAAGCAAACTTAAACTAACACCCCTTAGCTCTGTCCTGTTGTGAACTCTAATAGTAATATTCATTGTTAAATTACACCTACATATTAATGACATCAAGTTGTTGTTGGATGCAAAGCCTTAGTACCCTCACCAACCTTCTTCCTGACAGCATAAATTTTCAGAACCCCAAGCCTAAAGATTACCACCTACTTTTTACATTAGAGCAATAATGAAGACCATAACGCTTAAATTAGCAATTCATTTTCAAACAATTTATTTTCCCTAATCTATCAGAGATTTGTACCACAATCAATAATAAACTAAACATTTCTAATATAATTCTAAAATAATTTAACTAATTTTATTATAATAGTCTTGAAATGGCTAAATTAATTAAACTGCTAAGAACAAATACATAAAAAAAATAATTTCGTAATATATAATTTAAATTGATAATAAAGACAATTTAAATATAAAAAATTAAATTAAATATAAAATTAAAAAAATTCACTAAACAAGTGATATTAAACAAAAACATAAATAAATAATTTGTAAATATATATTATTGGGTTATTGCCCATAGTGCAGTTTAAATAAAGCATATAAGAAAAGAGCAAAAACAATTTAAATATAAAGTTCAATGATCTTTCTAAAACAGCTGTTCCATTACAACATGTTCGATTCTCTTTATGATAAAAACTGGAAATTAATTTAGAAATAAATAATCAAAACATTAGGGTCTCTAAACTAAAATTTATTTTACAATAAAATAGTTATTGAAACTTATTTATAAAAATGCGAAAATGTTATAACTGGGAAATATTGATTGTGCTCTTTTGCTTAAGTGCTATTAATTGATAATAATGCAAGAAAAAAAAAATTATTAATAACTAAAATACTACAACTTATTGACTCACCATTCGAAAATCCGCAGAAGGCCTCCTTTAGAATTCGTAGGTGGCTAAAATTTCTTTTAAAGAAAGTATTAATAAATATTCTCTTGCATTAACTCATTTGCTATACTTAACTTTAATTTCGGTTTAAATGGGGATGTAATTTCATGTAGCTACTCGTATAATAATTTTATAAATTTGTTTCCATATTTAGATATTTAATAAGGTGGGTTTAAGTAATTATTTTTCGTAAATATATCCGTTAAGTAACCGTTAATATAACCGCTAAATTAACGGTTTACGCCAAATATTGTATTTGTACTTCAAAAATAGTGGTGTTCTTTTATGTAAATTTTATATCGTTAAATTTCTTCCTATTTTGTTATCACGAATACTATAACACATAGGTTGGGAACCACTGTATTTTATTCTTTTTTCTTTATTGGAAGCTCGCTTTGTTACTTCCCCTCTTTTATAAATATTTCCAATTTGTGCTGAGATCAAGGGGATGACCAATTAATATTTAGATTTTGTTGTTGTTGCTTAGTATAAATTGCGAATGTTAGAAATGGTAGAACTCAAAAGTTGTAACTTGGGAATCTGTGAATATATCAAAAAAATTTTCCACTTCAAAACGTAGACAGGGTGTACCAAATATGGAACGGATATTCTCCTCCTTTATTTCCCCTTTCAAATAGGTCACTAAATAAAACATACAAAATCAGGCTATATGTGATGCATTTTAGTTTTAATTAGGCCATAGTTACCTACAATTTCGGTAATTCTTCAAATAACACCAATAGGAAATTTTTAATTTTTGCTTTTTGTCTGACGTTATTAGGGAAAATTCCTTACAAAAACAACAGAAAACTATTATGTTTGACCTTTAACTTTTTATTACTTATACAGCTTTCAGTTCGATAGACAATATGTAAGTGATTAAGGATGAATAACAGATCTACCTGGTAAAGGTGGCCTATATTCTTGCAAATACATCAAATTTGTCAAATTGCCATAAAACTTAACCTTGCCACTAATTCCCGCTAAATATAATATTAATAATCCCGCAACATATTGGCAACACTAACAATTTATTCCCCATTTCCATAAAAAATAATCATTAAGAAAAAAACAAAAATTTAACAGAACCTAATGCAATAGTTCATGATCGCGAAAAAAAAACAACATAAAAACATAAACCGTAACACCAATCAAAACTTTAACTGCGAAAGCATATATTTAGCTCAAACAAAACTCTTATATTTGTAAATGTCACTAATCAATGTTGTAAATTAAGAAAGAAAGAAATCAAGACAAAAAGTACAAAAGTGCCAAATTATCTAAACAATGAAGATAAACTAAATTGACATATATTAAGTTGACATAAAAATTTAAATGTGGTATTAAACAAAACAATTAAGTTAAATCAAATTTTAGAAAAAATAAATTAAAAATTTAGCAAAACCAAAAAAATTTAAAAAAATTTTAAATATATAGAAATTTAAGAAATTCAATTGACAAACCCTAAATTAGTATGGAACAGTGTGGAAAATATATTTGGATGAATGAGAAGGTAACTTGCGTTTCTTGTTTGATAAGACTGACATTACAGCATAAAATTTTAAAATTGTAAATGTTCTTTCTATCATTTAACCAGGTTTCAGAAAAAGCAATAACTTGAAAATAAAAACAAAAACTATTGGCATAAAGCGTTTTCAATTAATTAATTATTAAGACCATGTACGTTTTGGTACGCGATATTTATTGGGTTTCTACTAAGTAAATTAAATTTTTTAGAACAGTATTATCGCTCTATGAAAGTCTTAAGACTTTATTTGAAATTCGATTGTCCTTAATAATGTACTCTCGAATGAAAATGTTAACAGGCCAAAATGATGGACTAAGATTTATATCATAAAGATCAAATGGAACGGCAATTTTAAATGATGTAACATTTCTTCGTTCTATTTGTGAAGAATTAAACGGGAAAAGATTTTCATTGGATATGCGTTTTTCTGAACAGATGTAACAATTAAATTATTTGAAGACATGATATTAGATCCAGTTTGCAAATTTGGAGCCAAGAATCAGAATTATTATTATCAGAATCAGAACTTATTTTAGATGGAACAGCTTTATTCGAATTTCGACGTTTAGGCCATGGTTGTGGAGTAGAATTAAGTGCATTCAATGCCTTACAACTATCAAACAAGTCCCCGTACCAAGCTACACTTTAAGACACTTAAGATAATTTATCCTGAATTTCCAGAAAATTGTTTCTTGTACTTTGAACAAATTTATAGAACTCAACGCCTTTTTTTCTGCAACTAGTACAGCACCAGTGTAGACTCTTGTGTTTAAGAGTAGATTCGGCAACTAAAACCGGAAGGCCGGAACATTTGAAATGACATAAACCATGGCATATAACAAATCTTTCAAGATCTGAAGTAATCGAACATTTTTTGTTCAAACAATATGTCTGGTTATAATTCGCCATGACAAAATTTTACAATTTTAAATTTAACGACAGAAATAAATGAAAAAACAATAAATGTTTGTTGGGTAACAGCAGTTTAAATTTTAAACCGCAGGAATTGATTTATTCAATTCAATCAATTTTATTTGTTTGATTTTTTTACTTTAAATTATCTTGTGCTAAATATTCTTTAATTCATAAAAATCCATAAAAACTATTTTTTTCTACGTTGTATTAATATATCAAAATTGATTTTTATTTTTCAGACACGTTACTATTTTATAATTAAAATGAATTTTGGAAATATATTAAGTGGTTATTAATTCTTAGCAAAATGATCACATTCATTACAAATTTATATCTTATTTTGTCGAGTATTAATTAAATTATTTTAACTCTTTTACGCACTCTTTCAATCAAAAAGCCTTTAATTTATGCCCTCCTATAGGAATCTTCGAATTTTTTTTCTCAAACTTGGACAAAATTTTATTAAAAATTGGAGTTGAAATTCGATTGCAGTATCAGATAACCGCACATACATATCTTTAAGCATTTTAGAAATCTATGTTAGCAGTGAATGTGAAAAACTACTAAAAACGATTCCTCAACAAAGCGTCATTCAAATAAAATCTGATTGCCTACATATAGATACTGCTATAAGGAAATATAGATATTGCTATCAAGGAAACTCAAAAAAGACTATCATTAAAGGATCAAACGATTTTTAAAGAAATTGACTTTTTAAATCCCGAATTAGCTATTGGTGTTAAGAATAAACATGTGGTTTAATTAAAGCTCTTCTTTTTTTGTTTCAGTCTAGCACTAAGATGATGACCCCTACTTATGCAATGCATTTTGGAGGCACTAGGAAAACCGCGAAGGAGGATAGCGGTAGTAGTGCTTACGGATGTTTGATTTAAAATTACCTACATCGTAAGTGGAAGAAAAAAATTTTGCGGGAAGACTATTCCACAATCGAAAGGTGCAGCCAAAAAACAATTTCTCTGTATAATGCGTTGCGTAATTCACTGATAATTAACTACAAAGGAATGCGCTCTACTAGAAATAGGAGTACTACATAAGAATATATGTATAAATATTAGGAATTAAATCCTTAATTTGGTCAAAAAACATTTCGACATTCCGAAAACACCCTGTTTGAGCGACCTCACTCGGTGTTTTTCGCCAGATCACTTGTTAGCGTGTCGTTCATATTCCGTCATTTCGTCCCAATCTCTAAAAGGCTCGGCCTACGATCGAAAGAATATTAATGACAATGTTGCTGTTATCTGTAACCATGAATGTATTTGTTCCATCGCTCGGAAAGCACCGCCAGCAGGTCGGCAGTAGAACGACACTTGCTGAAGACTTATTGACGATCACTTTGTATATCGTTGGATTCTAAATACCTCATAAGGTGGTTATTATTCATACTCTCCATAATCTTGGACAGTGCCGAACAAACTGCTATCGGGTAATAGTTATTAGTGTTGGTAGCTTCACCCTTTTCAGTGATTGATGTTATATTAGCAACGTTTCAGCGGGATAGAAAATAACCGTCACGATATGACGCACGCAGGCGTCGAAGAGTACTGCTTCAGGACCACTGCTGGTATATAATCCGGTCCAGAAAACTTGTTAAGTTGAGATTTGCAGGAACCATTTTAACAGCACGGGCTCGAAAGAATATACTAGACATAGTTACTAGTACTGCTTCAAGTTCAGGTATTAGTTGAACGCTCACTCAACATTTTAGCCAAAATGTTTGCTTTTTAAACCGGGTTTGTGAATGCTTGGTAATTATTTAAAAGAACTGGAATCGCTAGCGCTTTTCCCTAGACTTTTAACGAAAGACCAAAAGCCATTACTTCCCTAGGACAAATAAAAAATTTTGACACGAACGTGAACGTAAGCAGCCTTTTCGTGTCTAAGTACTTTCGCACACGAAGATCTTGCCTGTTTGAATAGTGAATCAGTAAGATCGTACAAATTATTGCGCCAATTCCTGAATGCCTCTTCTTCTGATTAAACCTTAATTTATATCTTAATTTAATCTGCGTCTATTTGGATGGAATAAACATATCCTTTACTATTATTTTCTGACCATCTCAAGGAAACAGAGTTTCTAATTGAAATGCCCAAAGAAATCGTTAAGCTCAGCCCAACGCGTATTTTCGTAGACATAAACAGAGCGTCTAGTAGAAGTGGGTACGACGTCATGAATGGCGGAGAACGAAAAAGAGGCAGAAATGGTACAAATATCTGAGTTATCGAGAGGTGCTAGAACCTCAACTTCATACTTTTCAGGGAGTGAAGTTAGGAAAATGTCGAATGTGTTATTTTTATGCCCATCTGCACACCATATATGTGTAGGTTCATTCACTAGTTGCGCAAGGTGATTATGCGCGGCAAACAGCTCAACGTATTGGCCATTATGAGTTGTGCGGCCAGAATGGCGTAGCCACGACGATTTGTGAACATTGAAATCAACGGCACCATCTCAAGTAACGAGGAAGAAGTCAGCAGTGGTGCGTTCTAGTAAGCACAAGTGAGGAGTACCATCAAAGATGCTTCGGGTATATTTAGTCGCAGGTTTGTCTATGGCAACATTAGTCTAGGTCTTATACAGGAACCAGGGCTCCTCCTTTTGAAGGGAAGGTCAGAGGACTTCGAGACAGGTCATGTAAGTTGATATACGCATTTGGAAAATCACCCAAACTACATTCATCGTTTTGATGCGAATTCTCATCTTAAAGTTGGGGCAGCAGTGACAACAATGTTAAGGGTGAGTATTTTATGAACTACTTAAGTGTGGTATTGGCAATAAGGGTAGCAGAACATTTATTAACACCATACGATCGGAAGTACTGGATATCATGTTATGTTATTCATTCATGTCCAATATTTTAAGTGGACAGGACAAAGGGAATTGACTGGCTTTCTGACTCCATAGATTCTACTGATGATCCTGCCTGGCGCCAAGTCAACTTCAGACGACTATTAAATCCTCTTTTGATGTAAGGGGAATTTTAATAGGGCCAAGCGCACAGGCGACTAGTAAATTTGTAGTGTTAGGCTCATTTGTCATTCATTGTTGAGTTGCCGGCATTGGCTCAACTTCAAGTCCCTTTCAATAAATCATTCTAATGGTATTGGGTTCTTATGTACTGAAACCGGAGCTAAAACTAAGTCTAAAAGGGAAACTTTGGATCTCTTGTTGAGAACATATTTTCCTGACTCTCTAGCGGTTGCACCTGTACACGAGTTTCGGGGTACTCCCGTGTCTACATGTGTTACGAGAAGGGTCAAGCGTTTTGCAAGTGAATATTCACCCCGGACAGGATTTTATGGGCGATTGGCTTCTTCAAGCATTATAAAGTTCCGAGTAGGGATGAGATATCTCCAGCTCTTTTACAAAAGAGCTCTGACATAATCCCATCTAAATTGTTGGTAATTTTTAAGGCCAGCTTTGGTTTGTGTTATGTCCCACAAGCGTGGCGAGAGGTCACGGTCATTTTATACCGAAGGCAGGTAAACCCAGTGATCTTCACAAATCATATAGACCTAGCAGTCTTTCATCCTTTCTTTTGAAGACTGTTTGATGTTTATATAAAGGAAAGGTACCTTGTGGAACGCCATCTGCGCATTCTTTGATATTCGAGAGCCTTCGACAATACAGGTTTTGACTCCATTTCTAGGTCACTGGAACGAAAAAATTGGATAAGTAAATTACAACTTGGATCAGTTTCATGATTAGGAGTAGGATCATCAGATCGTCTTTTGATGGAGAAAAGTCCACTGCGATCGCGTCAAAGGGGTGACCTTAGGGTGGAGTACTTTCTGCATGGTTATGGATAGTAGTTGATGGCTTGCTCACCCCGCTGGCTCATAGAGGTGTTAGTGTAGTTGGTTACGCTGATGACATCGTTATAACGGTGAAAAATATGAGAGTATGTTATGTGATTTCATGAGGGGACAGCGCTGGGCGAGGTATCAAATTGGTGTACTCAGAAAAGGCTCTCGCTGAGTCACTCGAAAACGGTTGTCTTACAGTTTACAAAAAGATACAAGTTATCATGTGACCCTATTTCCTTTATGGATGCTGTCATCATCTTCCAGGGAAGTAAAGTATCTTGGTGGCATTATGGATAGGAGGTTCAGCTGAAACTACAACATTGGCGCCGTCCAGAAAAAAGCGATAAAGGCCTTTTGGGAAAGTCGCTCTGCTTATGGTAGGTCATGGATACTATGGATACATACTGCTATTATTCGGCCCATATTACTTATGCTGTAATATCTTGGTAATGAAAAGCTGAGGAACTTACCTTCATGAATAAATTAGGCAAGGCACAGAGACTCGCCTGCCTCGGTATAACTGAGGAAATGAGAATTTGTCCAACAGTGGCCTTGGATGCCTTGATTGGTTTAACACCGCTTCACATCCATGTGATTCATCACCTTCAGTTGGCGGCCTGATCGGCGACGAAAATTTTCGTCACAGGGTCCCGGAATGCGTCGGAAAGTCGGAGAACCACTTCGGTCCTGGATGTTATCTCTTTGTATCTGTGTTTCGGGAGGAGATTCGGGGTCGAATTTCGGGACCAGGACTGTTGGTTTATTAGGGCCTTAAATAGGAGCAAGTTTGATTACGCTGGTATACCGATGGCTTTAAAATAAATGACAGTATAGGTGCTGGTGTCCATGGATTCCACCAAGACTTGTCGATTCCGCCGAGAAGATTGCTAAGTGTCTTCCAACTTGAGATCACTTTTGATATATGTGCAGAAATCAACCTAGAGAGTGGGATCAAGGGTAAGACATTAATATATTCTCTGATAACAAGGCTGCCTTAAAGGCACTTGGCTCTAATCGAAATATGGTCCAGTTTTTTTAGATACCTGGACACTGTGGAATGATGAAATAATGAATGCATTGGCCACGAAAGGTTCCATGACACTCTTCATCAGAACCTTTCTGTTCAACACCACTTACTATCCTCAATCTAGTTAAGGAATGGGAAATTGTCAGATGATTGGAACACTGGAAAGCTCAAAGAAAACTTCGTCACTCTAAGGCGGCGTTCGTTTCGCGATTTGGGCGTCGCTCTTGAAACTCCTTACAGAGTTTCTTACAGGCCACTGTAGACTAAGAGCGAATCTGAAGAGGATGGCGGTCAGAGATATAGACGTTTGTAGATTGTACTCACAGGCGTCAGAGACAGCAGAACACATATTGTGTGAATGTGTGGTTCCTGATAGGTTACGGTGGAGGAGTTTAAGTAGTCTTAGGGCGCCACTGGGTGACATATCCACCATTATGGTCTCAGATCTGTTAGTATTCATTAGGAAAGCATCAGATCTGTTATCCAAACTATAGACCGGAAGGGGCACGATAGATCCTATGTGTCGCGAAATATTGGTGCTCAAGTATTTTAACCGTAGTTATTTACACAGAGCAAGCATCAGGAATTTCAGCTATATTTTTAAGTGGAGATGCAAATGTTATCACCCGCCATGAGCAGGCTTTTTTTTAAAATATTGCATTAATCGAGTTTTTAAACAATGCGATGTATTGAGATTTTCTTTTGGATTTATTTAGTTTTCGAAGATCCCTCTAAATTAAAAGTCAATTCTAGCAATATTGAGCGCAGATTTAAGAAAATAATTTTTTCTTATATTCAAAACGACCTTTATTAAACCAAATATCTGCCGTTTTGGTCGGTTACCTTTTACCATTATTGAGAAAAAGCCATTATTCCACAAGTGTAGAACTTCTAAGTTGCATTGTGCAGGTCTCTATGCATTTTAAATTCAAACCATTAATTGAGTTCTCCAGAGATCGAAACAAATGATAATTTGGAGGGCAAAATATGGGCTATTAATTGGATGCATCTCTCCCTATTTTGTCATTTTCAAGCTCTTCAATGGAAAGAATTTTTAGTAAACCTGAAAAAAATCATTACAAACAAACACAAAATGTCTTTTAAGTAATTTATAAAATTTTAGATAATTTTGAGGCCTTGGCTGCGTAAAATTGAATTTGAATTCTGGAAACACTGATACATACACTGTTTCTAACTGTTAACTATCACTTATTGTATCATATTTGATATTCATTTGGTAGCTGTTAAATAATAAACAACATTTATACTTAAGAACTTAAAACAAGTCTTTTTATGTTCGATACACAACGGAACATAACATATTCAATACCTTATTTGGTAAGTAAACGCTTTGCTGAGATGTTTTAGCTTTTTTAACGTAAAAGTAAAAATTTTCATAAAAGGATCTTAGGATTAAACAATAAATCAATAAGTTCCTGATTTACCGGTTGTTGAAGTGCATACATATATGAGTCAAATTTTATGTTAGTATGTAAGTACAAAGTTTAACAAAAGGTTAGTACAAAACTTATGAGTTTATTCAGTGACAGACTGAGAGAATTTAAAATGATTAAATTTAAAATTTTCGCGCAATATTTTTAGTGATGATTAATTTTGTATCGAGTATCGGATTGAGCTATGTTTAAATTTTGAGTTAGATTAATGTTATAAAGCTTTTAGTTCTAAAATCAAAACGAACTTCTTTACTAACAAAGGAGCAAACAAAATAATAAAAGTTAAGATAACGTATAGTACTTACACATCTTGATGCTCTTTCAGCTATTTCTTCACTTTGACATCTTATTCTCGGGCGCGTAACTTTTGGTACATTTGTAGATATCTCTATATAATAATTCGGTAATACCTTACTACATGCAGCAGTATTTGTTGTAAGTAGATGGCAAGATAAAACTTCGCTTAAATGACATTCGAACATAATAGCCGGATCTTCTTCACATCTTGAAAAAATTCGCACGTACTCAGTTGATACTAAAAGACGAAGTTGTGCATCTTTGTCATTGCATAGGTTTGGCTCATAAAATATTAATTTCTCATTAAAATTTCTTCGATTTATAATATAAAGGTATTGTTGACCTTTACTTTGCCGATAAGAATAGCATGGCAATAATCCACCAGGTGCACCAGTTACACAACGAGGCAATCGTTTTCGATCTGGAAGGCAATGTTGTGAACCTCTACTGGTTTCTCTAACGGCGCTAGCAGTTTCTGCTGCCAAATCTAGAACACCAATTAAAGGTTTTGTTACAGTGCCAACAATGCCTTTCCCAAGACCACTTAAAAAGCCCGGAATTCCATCGGATTGCGCACCAACATACGTATGACGAACAATACTCGTAACTCCTCCAAGTATACCAAACCCGAAACCTTTTAAGCCTGCAGCTAAATGACTTCCAGAAGTAGGGTATGCAACTTCTAATATCTTTTGTCGGGTTTCGTTATCGTGTTCGTCAAGAACAACTCTTCCAAGACTATCAGAAATTGTTTCAGTAAGTTTTGCAGTTGAATTTGAAATACCGTGAGTAACGTTTTTTACTAAACTCTTAACTGAGCCTTCAAATATCAATCCTGATACTCCTTCTGACAAATCATTGGCAAATCCTAAAGGATTCCCTAAAAAATCTACGCTTCCTAATATAGAAGCTGCATGCCATTTTAACTGGTTGACATAATGAACTTTAAGCGCCTTTAAATAAACTTCGAGGGTTTCAAAATGATGCCTGTCAGAAAATCGATCAAATTCTATAACGGCGTCTTCAAACTTTATCAAAGTTAATCCCAAATTTTTTTTTATTTCGAAGAGTTCTGCATTTAATTTTGACGCTGTTAAAACACTAAGACGAACCTGAAATTAAATTTTGAAATTAATATATTGCAGAAAAAATTTAACAACTAATAGAACAAAACTTTGAAACAAATGTATATTGTCTATATCTCCAGAAAAATTAGATTTAATACAAATATATAAAGTTTACATAGTAGAAAACCATACATAAATATCGCACACTATGTTACCACTAATCGACAGTGTTGCCGAAAAGGTTGGTCGCTGCATTGCAACTATGGCGCTAAGTCACGTTTAACTAAACGTTTGGTTATGTTCAAGCGATTCAAGTAACATAACAGTATCTCTTGCAGTTAAAGAATACAAATGGTCCGCGGTATCTCTTCTCAATCGGATGTAGCCAGCATCATACGAGATAGTTGGTTCAGGTGGACGGTGCATCTCCGTAATCATTTTATTGTATATTTTATCAACTTCGGTGCCTTCTTGAGGTTTAAATCGCTGAAATTGCCTTCAATGTCACGCAACTCAAATTCGAATGAAGAGGCTATACTAAACCGTGGTATTAAAGGTCATCTGCGATATTCGGTATTCCATAAATAAGTTATCCTTTTCAAAATCATATCTCGCCCAGTCTCCATTCGACTTTTACAACGGAGGTCTGCTTATAACTGGTCTTTTAAGGCTTCTCGCTGTGCGCCACAAAGAATAATCGAAATTTGCGGTCACATCTAGTTTTTCAAGGTAATTATTTAAAGAAGCAGTCCTTCTTGAAACCAGAATTTTTAAACATTTTTTGTACACTCACGTCGCGGAGAACTATGCTGTTGACACGTTTGCCGTATTCTTCTCCTTTCAGCTAATGAATGCTCTACATCAGCAGAGTGTATTCTTTTAACTCAAATCTTGAGGGGAAATAAAGTAGTGTGCTGTGCAGCCATCTTGACATTTTCTTCGAGCTTCTCTATAGCATGTATGATGCTATATATGTATTGGCATGTATGATGCAGAATTGAACTGTCTTTGGGTTAAGTTCAGAATCAGGGCACATTTTTGCATTTCGGGTTTTTGTATAGAAACCCAAACGCGGGAAGAGAGTTACCATATCTGGCTTCGACTCTCTTTTCGATTCCATATCGAGTATCCGAACAGTGAAATTGTTGTTGGTTACTTCATTCAGGCCGCACAACTCCAGAAGGCCAATACGTTGAGTTATTTGCCGTACATAATCACCTTACGCAATCAGTGAATGAGCCTACATATATATTGTGTGCACCAGAACAATACTCTCGGACCTTTCCTCACCACATACCACGAAAAGAATGTAGTTGAAGTTCTTGCACTTCTCGGAAAATCGGATCTTTGTACAAATTCTACCTCATTCTCATCCTCCGCTCTTCCTATATGCTTCGATCATTATACCCGTAAGAAGCTCGATCGATTTCCTTCCAAATCTAAAAAGAGACATAGTCCTACCCATAGACAGAGAAGGACAGAGGATTCCGAGGTACCCATATCAGTTCGATATGATGCCATTTAAATCGAGCCAGTGAGTTAATACAACTAAGAAGACATTTAGATCTTATTAAGCTGGCGTCGGGGGTAGCTTGGTATTCTAGTTAGAGCACAAGCATACAACACAAGCGGCAAAGGTTCGACTCCCCAGCAGAGCATATGGCTAAAAAATTAAATGCCGTCTTTAGGCATTTTAATTCGAAACTTTGTTTCCTTGACTCAAACGTCGATGCCATGGCAGAAATGTCGTAAATATAATAAGGCATCCATCCACAGATGGATGTTTTTATCCCAATCAAAAAGCTTTCGATTAAACCTAAAACCTTTTTGCTGAAATGTTTGCAAGTAATTTACACTTGCCGGAGAGCGTTCAACCACTGTTCGAACTTGAAAGAGTATTAGTTGACTATGCCTGGTATATTCCTTCGAACCCGTGCTGTAAAAAGGGTCCTTACAAATATCAACGTTAACAAGTGATTTGGGCCGGATGGCATACCAGCACTAGTCCTGAAGCAGTGCTCTTCGACGCTTGCACGCCCTTTAGCTCACCTTTTCAGAGTGTCATATCGCGCCAGTATTTTTCCATCTTGTTGGGAGGTTGCTAATGTAACGCCAATCCCTAAAAAGGGCGACGATAGTAACCATGAGAACTACCACCCGATAGCAGTTTTTTTGCACTCTCTAAAGTTATGGAGAGTATGATTCGCCATCTTGTAAGATATTTGGAATCCAACGATTTGCTAAGGATCGTCAGTACGGTTACCGAAAGGGCCGTTCTACTGGTGACCTGCTGTCGTTGCTCTCGGAGAAGTGGAACAGGTGGCTCTGGATATCTCCAAGGCGTTTGATAGAGTTTGGCATGAGGCTCTCATTTCGAAACTAAATGCCTTTGGTGTCGGTAGTCACTTCTCTCGATGCATATCGAGCTTTTTCAGAGATCGCTCTATAAGAGTGGTTATGAGTCGATGAGTTCAGGACAGACTCAAGGATACCGTAAGGCTCTGTACTTTCTCCTACTCTTTTTCTAATATTTCTTAAGGACTTTATTCTTCTCACTTCTAACACTACATTTGTCATTCATAATATTTGATCGTAGGTCGAGCCTCTCAGAGATTGGAGCGAAAAGGATGAATATGAACGATACACTCACAAGTAACCTGATGAAAATCTCCTAGAGGGTTCGTGTTAACAAGGATTATTTTAATGCACGCAAGATTCAATGTTGGAATAAACACATATTTCAAGTGTCGAAAGAAGCATTCAAGTGCCTCGGATTTTAAGATGGTGCAAGAATTACTTCACTCCATCCGATCTTTTTAATATTTACAAGACCCAAGATAGAATACAACTCTCATGTATGGGCCAGTGCTTCAAAGTCTATTTTGAAACTTCTCGACTGCATACTGGAGAGGGCGAAGATAGTCATTAGTGACGGTAGGGTAGCCAACTCTATCGATTCATTAGAGCATCGTAGCAATGTGCCGTGTGTTGCATTGTTCTATCGGTACTATAACGGAATGTGTTCTGACGAAATTAAGAAATTAATTCCTAATAATCATATATTCTTACGTAGTATTCGTATTTCTCGCAGAGCGCATCGCTTTGTAGTTGATTGTTTAGCGAATCGCACAACGCATTATGCGCAGAATTCGTTCTTTGGTCACACTGTCAGAAAATAGTCCAACGGTGTCAACGCAGATTCTTGGAGGCCAACTCACATCACCATTTCGGCTAATTAAACGGCCATCAATCGTTTGGCGCATTAAATCGGTTGTGGCATGAGACGTGTGGCAAGTTGCACTATCCTGTTGAAACAAAAGATCGTTCACATCAATACCATGAAGAACGGGCTCAAAAAATCAGTTAAAATGGTGCGATAGGTGTCCCCATTGAACGTAATGGTTGCGCCGTCCTCATTTTCAAAGAAATATGAAAATATGCCGCACCAAACAGTTACTCGTAATGAGTGCATTGGCCCCAAATACGGCAATTTTGCTTATTAAAGTACCTATTAAGAAGAAAATGAGCTTCATCCGAAAAGATGATTTTAAACGATGATGAATTTCTAATAAATCCCAACGTTGCTCAAACGTAAATTGATTTCATTCAGTGAAGATAATATACTGAATTTTGTGACAGAATAGAATGACGTAAGTATTGTTAGATTCGATAACCAGATAACCGCTGATTCAAAATTAAGCCGATATTATTACTTCGTTCGCTGATTATTTCTTCGTTTCACGGTTATATTTTTATATTATTTACTTATATTTTTTTTTTTATGTAGATTGACTTTGTTGGCCCTTAAGGAGCGTAGTTAGACATATTGTTACCTATACAACTATACTCTAGTGGACTTCAGTGGAAAGAAAATGTAACATGTAAATGTCTGAATATACATATGTGTATAATTTAAATGAAGTATGAAATGAAAAAATATACAATAGTAGATTTAAGTTTTTATTCGGAGTATTATTTTATTAAGAGAAAGTATTTAAATAATTTTTGAGCACATTAAAATATCCATTCTAGATCCAAGTATTACTTCAAATCAGTTATATGTTACAAGTACTGACTCTTCAGATGAAAATTATAATGTAAGCTACGAAAGTTATATTCCTCTTTTTTTGTTAGCTTGGCATGGCATCACGAATACCTGAGCAATTTACCGCATTACCGATTTTGAGATATAGAGGCTTAAAGTTGACATATTTTGAAATATTGGCATTTAGCTATTTCTTAAACTTAAAAAAAGTGTCCTAGAAGTGGAATGATGTGGCAATAGCGACTATTAGAATCAATATTCATGGCATCAAGGATTCAAAAAAGAATATAACTTTTGTAGCTAACTGAAATCACTCTGTAAGTATCAAGTTATAATGAAAACCTAATAAACACAATACGAACCTTCCCAATAAAGCAAATTAATTTAGGAAAAACTCAAAAGCAAAAATCAATGTTTCTGCAGACACTTGCAACAAATGTGCCACTTTCAAGGCTAAAATTTAGTTCCTAAAATCCGAACAAGCAGATCACTACCACGATGCAGAACGATCTTATGAGTCGAAACGAAATGATAAGCAAAGGGTAATGCTTAATAAAAATTCAGAAGTATTTTGTTTAGATTTGCAACAATGTCTACGTACTCCATTTTTATAAAAGTTTTATAAAAGACCATTGTGAATATTCAACCTAACTGTACATGACTGCTCAACAAATCAGCCATACTGTTTTAAGTATGTGGCATGAAGTGTTTTCAATATGCAATTTATCGACACATTAAAATGAAAAACTTTAATTGAGCATAATTTTATAGTTCCTAGACATACACATATGGAATATGACAGTGATTATGCTTTGGTCGAGAAAAGGAAAAAAGTACAAAAGGAAAAAGTACACCCTTTGGACTGGTATCAATTTGTTAGAGTGAAAAAAGAGTTTATTGAGAATGGAATAAATAATGACCTTTTTATCGACTTGCATTGGTTTTGTTTTGTGGAGAAATGTAGACGATGATGGTCAGGAATACAGTTGGGCTGATATAAAGTGGTTACGATTTACAAAAAAGTTTTCTTTAAAAGCTGCTTAGATGAAATTGAGCCTTTCAGAAACATTAATTAAATAAAAGGAGTATTAACTGTGTTAAGAAAGATAGATTAAATCAGTGGTATAATTTGCCAATTGAAATCAATCAAAATAAAAAACAAGATCAGTTCACATGTTGCAACTTATTGGCAAAACTTATAGATTTTTATTTAAACTTAAATACAGCAGAAATTTTAGACCGTATTTAACTGAATCGGATAAGGTTTTGGAATAAATATACACATTTTAATTTAACGCTATCCGATAAAAATACATTTCATATTTAATTTTTCGTTGTTTTTATACTTATGTAAACATTAAACTTAAACTTATGTAAACATTAAGTTTTCAATTTTTTTCAGTATAAATAAAATGTCTTTTGTTCATTTAAAACTATGCAATACAAATGTAGTTATTACATTCAAATAATAATATAGGGTCCGCCAAATATTTTTTTTTTTTTTTTTTTTTTTGAAAATGCTATAAAATAAACTACTGAATATTTTCTCAAATTTCTTTTTTTATTTGAAAGTACAATCCTTCCGGTTAATAATGGAAAATAATTTCATTCAAATGGCTGCCTCGGCTGGCCATGCAGTAGCCTACACGATCGGTCCAATTTTTAAACACATTATCGATTGTGTGCAGCTGTATTTCACCAACGGTTTCACGAATATTGTCCTTTAAAGCGTCAATTGTCTCTGGCTTGTTGTCGTAACACTTATCTTTGACGGCACTACACAAGTAATAGTCAAACGGTATCAAGTCGCAGCTCCGATGTGGCCAAACGACATCAGCTCTGCGGCTGATAATGCGATCTTCAAAAACAGGGCGCAAAACACGTAGCGCCGTCCTGTTGAAACCAAATGTTGCTAATATCCTCCTCTTTAATTTTTGTGAACAAAAATTCGTTCAACATGGCCCGATAACGATCGCCATTGACTGTAACGGCCACTCCTTGCTCATTTTCGAAGAAAAATGGCCCAATTATGCCTCTGGACCAAAATCCGCACCAAACAGTGACTCGTCTTGAGTGTATCGGCTTTTCAATGTATGCGTGCTGGTTTTCTGTGCCCCAAATGCGACGATTTTGCTTGTTTACATACCCGCCAAGATCAAAATGAGCTTCATCTGAAGAGATGATTTTTGATTCTGCAACATTACTATGATTTTCAAAGTAATGACGCAATGTTTCCCAGCGTTGTTCAAGCGTATACACAACCATATTCGTTCAGCGGAAGGATAAAACTAATTATCCGTTAAATCAGACATGAGTTAAGTGTTACCATTCACGAAATAAGCACTAGTTGAAAAAAAAAACGTTAGATGGCGAACCCTATATAATAAAATAGTAAATAATGAAAGAGCCTTAAGGATTAGTAAAACGAAAAGTTTAGTCTTGGAAATCACTTGGGTATAAAATATTTAAAATGTTTTTGTTTACCAATACTTTTTTAACTCCTACATTTTAAGTTTAATAAGTTTGTTTTTTGTTGAGCTACAGTTTTTTTTTGCAAAAAACAATTAGGACAAAAAATACACAATTTAGTCTGAATGAAGCGAAATTGGTCAAGTTGGCATGGTACCTCCCATACAAACTAAATATTGATTTTGTATATCTTAAGAATGGTTAAAATGAAAGTTTCTATTTGGTCTTCGTGGACAATACAAAAATTCAGTCAAAAAATGGTCGGGGTGGCATCGCCCATACATAGTAAATATTAATTTTTTTATACCTTTAGAACTTTAATAGTAGAAGTTTCGAAATTTAGTTTAACTAACTTCATTACAACATATATCAATAACTGAGCGCATTGCACAAAGCACACAGGGTAAAAGCAATCCATACATATACAGTAAGCGACAAAACATACAAAACGTACAAGCTCGTGTACTTACTATTATATATCTTCATAACTTATAAAAGCTCATTCGGATTTTAATTTGATTTATTCATTTATAACGTTAATATACATACTCCTTTTACTAAGAAAAGATAGAGACAAATAAAAACAAATTTGTAACAGTAAAAATGTATGTTTAAGTTACAAAACCGCTATTTTACTAGTGTCAAAATAATATCACGAAATAGTTAGATAGTTAAATTACCAACAACAAAAATCGTTCAATAACAAAGAGGAGGTAGAGGTATAATTACAGAAAATTTGAAGGTCTTTATATTCGTAACGAATTTATCAAACTCTGCCCCTTGCCAACAATATTTTGCAATATTCAACGAAAATGGCTAACGGTAATTAGCAATTAGCAGAAAAAATAATCAATGATTATAATAAAAAGGATCCAGTGACATCAATCTTAAACAAATTTGGAAATTATTTACCGTATTATAAGCCGTTTCCGTTCATCAGGCTCATTGACATCCATACACAGAGTTGGTATACCCCTGAAAACCAGCAAATGGGACGACCAGTGATACTCCTTGTAATAAAAAGGTATGTCTTTTTTTTAGGAAGGTCTATTACAAATTAAATTAAATAAAATATATCGATTGGATGCATTCGAACACGATCTGTAAAGGGTGGATTAGTATCATAGATTGGTCAGAATTGAATTTACAATAGCGCAAGTAAACGTAGGTATACTTTTAATGAAAGACCGTACTCTTCTCTGATAAATCTAAGTTTAATGTGAGACGTTCTTATGGATTTAGACTGGTAAGCTGAATAAAATGGACAACGTCTTAATCCTCAGTATACGGTGAAACATAGAGAAGGAAGTATTTTAGTCTGGAAATGCATTTCGGGCAATGAAATTGGGACAATACACAAAATAAAGGGTCTAATGGATCGATTTGCCGACAAGGTTATCCTTTAATACATACTGATACCGCAGACAGAGGAGAAAACGCCACATGACTGGAAATATCAAGAGGATAACAGAGAAGTGCTTTGTCAGCAAACAAATCAACGTTTAGAAATGTTTAGCGAAATCGCCAAATCTCAATTCCACAGAAAATCTATAGGATATTGTAAATCTCAAAATATACAGCGATAATTGTAGAAATGAGGACGAACTTTATTGGAAAGTGGAAATTGCATTGAATGAAATTTCTGGTGAAAAATTATCGAAACTAATCATAACATGATTATTTAAAGAACTCTCACAAAAACAAAGGCTAAGCAACTAAATATTGGTAATATTGTTACGAAAATAAGATTGGGAACCTCTGCGTTCATTACTTCGCTAAAATAAATAAACAAAGCTGCAAGAACAACTATACGTGCTGTTTACAAATAAACAAATCTACGATAACAAACATTAGCAGAGGTAATGTAAATAAAAATAGCACGGCAACAACAATAATTAAGCAGCAAAGAAAACACGTAACAGACAATAAACAAGCAACAACAAATACTAAGAGCTAAAAGAGGTAGATGTTTACATACGCATGGCTACAAAAGAATTAAAAAAAAAATTAAAAGAAAGAAATGAAATATCGAGAGGTTCGAGAGCTTTCGATGTTGTTTACTCAGCCATATAAAAAGCACATCGATGCGAGCAAGTGGCAGTTTTTAAGTAAAGTTAACTCAGGGAATGTGTTACTGGTGTGAAGAGAGTTTATAAGAAGTAAACTCGTGAAGTTAGTAGTGAAGTTAAAAACCAGTTTAGTTGGAGCTAACTCAGTAAAGAGAGTTAAGTGTGGATAACCTCTGGTGGAAAAGGTTGTGATCGAACCTAAGTTATTACTACGATAGGGTTGGAAGATATTTAGGAAGACAGATCTGCCGAGTTTTGTTGTTTACAAAATTGTAAACAGACAGAGTAATTAAGAATAAAAATTGTTATTGTTTGTAAAAAGGTTACAAGCAGTGGTGCACAAAACTGGATTTTAATTAAAACCAAACACAAAATTTATTTTATTTTAACTACAATCTACGAACTCATACATATACGTTTTTAAAAGGTAAAAACGTAACAATATTAATATTTTAAGTGAATTTATTAAAGAGGTGCTTATATTTTGTCGCATTCAAAAAACTGCGGTCAGTGTACAAAATTATTTTTTCTAAGTACGAATTTTCTTTGTTTTTTCTTATTTCTTAGTGAATTAAGATGATTAAATAATCATAAGAAAAATAAGAAAAAACAAAAAAAATTCCTACTTAACTTAGCTTATAAATAAATAAAATAGTTTAAAATCCAAAAGTGTTTCCTTTTTTATTGCGACATTTTGTATTAACCAGAAGTTCGTGCATATGTTTTGTCGCACACTGTATATAAAAATTAATGTGTGTTTGTTTAAGGACTGTATACAGCTAAAAAACTGAACAGTTTATTTTGAAATTTTTACAGTTTCTTGCTCGAAGGAACTATAGACAACCCTAAAGGCATAGACTTAGACCGGAAGGAGATTAAATGGGGAAAAATAGTATAAAATAATAATTAAGATAACAGTTATGGTAGTACTTAAGATAGGAGTAGCGAAGTACGCCGGCTTTTAGCTAATGCTATATAATTACCTGGGTTGGAGAGATAGTAAAATTTTCAAAATAAAAACGTTTCGTATTTTTTGAAAATGAATAATCATCAATGCGGTGTATGCGGTTATCTGCACGCTGATCTTGACGTTTTAAATATTTTTTATATCCCATAAATAAAGCCAGTTTTAATATTAATTTTTCCTCTATTATAACCATGCACGGTTTTATCTCAAAACAAAAATATTCAAATATTACTGCGTTTATATTTGGGCTTGATAATAATTTAGCTTTCAAGATCAAAGCTTCTGACATCGATTCATCTGTATTAGGCTTTAACGTGTACAGAAGTACAGGACACTGCGTTTCCAGAAGTTGATTATCAACTTGTAGATGGCCAACTTTAAATTCCAAAGATTTTGTAAAAGGAGACAACATTATATTTAAGATGATATCGTCAAAAGTCGTATAAACCAGTTCTTCACAAGGCGATCTGGAGACAACAGACACCCCGAACCCTTTTAATAAAGCGAATTTCACCTAAAAAGAAAAGGCAAATTAAAATTATATGAAAAATTTATTTATCCAATCTTTAAATATATACTACACGCCAATTGAATAGCACACCCTTTGTAGTTTAATAAATATTATATCTCTAAATATCGTATTATATTTTTAAAATTATAACCGCGGTAAAGCTATTATCATATGTGATCTTTCATAATTTATTCACCTATTCTTTAGATAAAAAAATTATTTCAAAAATATGTACCGTTTAGAGATTGCAAATCGATTATAATCGTAGTCGCGATTAATCGCACCCTGCTTTTGCAAAAAAACAGCAAACTAAATGCCTTATAGATCAAAATATAGGCGACTGCTTAGAAGCTGTACGACCAATCATATGATGCGTTATTTTTTCAGGTTGTATTTATATATCGCACTTGTACTGCTAAAGTGATTCAACTCAAAATATGCATAAAAAGTGGTAATATTTTTTTTTTTTTTTTTTTTTTTTTTTTTTGTAAAAGAGAAGAGAAAAAGACATAAGATCCTTACAGTGGGAAGACATGACCACTGTATATCTTTTCTTGCAAAAAGTGAAAATTTCCAAATTTCGAGTTAACTCACTTTAGGTGTACAAGTGCGATAATACTACCTTAATCAAAAAGTCTCTGGAATTACCCACGTGAGGCAGTCTTATCGTCCCGATCTGAGTTTTTTTGTTACGTTGGTACATCTGTTGTTGATATTCCCGCTAAATCTTAGCGTCATATCTTGACATTTGCAAAAGCTACGTAGCCAAGAGTACAAAACAAAACACCAAAAAATCATATAACGTAAAAAATCGCCAACATACAAAGAGATAGATATGTATGTTGGCGATTTTTTACGTTATATGATTTTTTGGTGTTTTGTTTATTTGCTTACAAATTACTGTAAAAAACCTGAACCAATAGAATAAAAAATTTCATTAAAACTTAGTTATCGGTAAATATTTTGTCGTTAAGGTTACTAAGTAAACTAAATAGCATTGCTTTTATAAATAACACTAGTTTACAAGGTTTTTGTTCACGATTTAAAACATACCTGTGGCTATTAATTTAGGCTTCCTAATTTTGGTAAAAATAGTAAATAAAATATAGAAAGTCAAACTATTGAGATATTTAGAAAGAATGAAAAAGTGAGAGTAGCATTAGTTAACGAATAAAAAACTGAAAATGAAGAGTTTTAGTTCTTTTTTTATACATATAAATTTTCATTTGTTTCCCTTATGACACTCCAACAATAGATACTTATCATACGCTGGCCCCAAAAACTCTCAGAAAGAGTTTTAAGTCTTAATGTAACCGTTCGCCAAGCTCGTGAGTGATATTTGAAGTGGGAATGTAGAAAATTAAATTTGAGGGACATACTTACACCCATCCTTTCGAAATTATTCAGCAAATGAGAAAAAATATTTTTGCAATTTGTAGTTTTTTAATTTCGTACAAATTCTCGAAAACCAAGTATTAAAAGGATCCTTCGTGGACTAAGGGACTGTCAAATTTTATATCATTTTAATTTTTTTACTTTGTGGACTCACAAAAAGGGATAAATAACCTTTCTTAAAGATATATTGTTGAGTTCGTAGATTGCAGTTAAAATAAAAAATAAATACACATTTTAGTTTTTAATTAAAACCATTTATTTAACACAGTTTTGTGTTCCACTACTCGTAACCTTTTCACGAGCAATAACAATTTTTATTCTTAATTAATCTCCGTTTACAACTTTGTCAACAACAACAATTACTCGACAGATCTTTCTACCTAAAGATCTTCCAACCCGATCATTGTTACAACTTAGGTTCGATCACAACCTTTTCAACCAGAGTTATCCACACTAAACTCTCTTTACACTGAGTTAGCTCCAACTAAACTGTGACCGAATTACTGCATTCGATATCGAGTTGTTTTGATCAATTAAATTTAAATTTATCGAGTCAGCGATACACTAAAGTATCACTTTTGACCCTTTTTCGTACTAATGACAATTTTTATGCCCCTTCCTTATCCCATTGTATCATTTTAACGAAATATATGCCTGTTTTTGGCCCCTTTTAAAAATGACTTAAAGTTCCAAAATTCCTTACGAAAATTCTCAGTATCATTAGCTTTTATATACGTATGTTGTATATGTATATACATGAGTTTTGTGAACATATATATAAAACTTGCATTCGATATTATTATAACAACAACTGACTTTTATGCAAACCTATTTTTATATAAAATTTGACAATTGTGTAAAATGAGCTGATGATCAACTACGAGTATGTCCTGATTTACGTAGATTTCCATTTGATTTTGTAGCTTAGTGTGCCATATATATTTACATAGGTTTATATTTGCAACAAAATAAATACAAATGGACAAGGAAGTATTACAGTCCCAAATATTTAATTATATTAACTTCTGTATAAAAATATATGTACTTGTTTGTTTGTGGTTAAATCAAAAAGAATAGATGAATAGATGCGGATATCCAAATTTTACGTTGAAGAATTTTGGAGTAAAGTTGTTTTGAGCTAAAAGTAGGAGTATAGCGTGAAAAAACAAAAAGAAAAAAAAAATAGAAGTTCCGACATGAAATTTTGACACTCACGATAGAGCATGTAGGTAGTTACGCTATTGTTTAGCGTTATATATTGGCTGGCATTTAAGTTTCTGTTGAAACAATTATGGATCGCTTTATATACTCCAACCTAATCGAATATGATTCGAGGCAATCTGTAAATAAAATAAGTGTTTTTTAAAGCTGGTACTTAAAAGCATGCAATAACCCAAAGCATACAGTAAGCATTTTAAAGGACCCATTATTAGACCCCTGACATAAGCCCCGCAGAAATTTTTTTGGGTAAAGTGCAATTAAAAACAAACAAAGCTCTAAGACCGATCTAAAGGATATCACAATAACTCCAATTGAACTACAACAAAAAAATTGTATTTTCAATGAAAAGTAAATATAATGAATAAATATAGCTCTAAAAAATATAAATTAACAATAAAAAAAATTTAACTTTTTTTGAGAATAATCAGTTACTCGATTCTGCAGAGCATGTATACTTTTCAGTGTGCAGAAAATGAAATTTCTTTTCTTTTCTTTAAACTCAAAGGATATGTTATACGAATTCTGATATATTTTTGTTTTATTTTTCGCGTAGATTTATTATTAGAAAATCCAAATCTTATAGTTCTGAGTAAAATCCAGTTTTCGGGGGACTGTATATTCAAATTTATATGAATTTGTTACATATATATTTACTTTGTCTCATAGTAGTGCTGTCACTGAAAGAATTTTTCAAAACAATCCCTGATTAAAAATAAACTTACAAACAAACTTAAAATAAAAACTTGCCTTACTTTCTCAATTTGATCGAATATGAGCTGGAAGCATTGCTTCGAAGTAAAGAATTAATTACAAAATATGGAATAAGTATTTCTAAAAAGTGATAAACATTATCAAAAGTTTTTATAAAAGTAACTTCTTTCTTTGATAATGTAACTAATATTTGAATATGTCTGTGAATTGTTTTTCAATTTTAACATTGATTTATAAATTTAATAAGTATATTTACTTATATTTTAATTTATTGTTTTAGTTTTAATTAGCTGTTAAAATTAATTTTTGTTTGTATTTTTAATTGAAATAAATCTTATCTTTAGTTCACAAAAAATATACGAGTATATAAATTATGAATTAAATTTAAAAAAATTATAAATTATATTATTATATGACACTATTATATATATTTTTTAATAAAATAAATCTTATTTTTTGTTCACAAACAACTTAACCCTACTTCATTTAAAGATACCCTTTCTTTAACCCTTTTTTCCAAACGATAACTAACTCAGGTGTAGGTAAAGCAGCCCTTTATATACCTAACTGCCTACAATATGGAAGGTTCAGGAAATATCGACCATCTTCTATTTCCATATTCGTTTATTTAATGCAATGTTGTATTTTTATTTTCGTAACAATATGTATTATTAATAGCAAATTCAACGAAAAGTTGTGGAAAATGAATGTTTTATTTATTACTAATATAAAATACAATTAATTATTATTAAACGTTCACCAAAAAATAATAATAATAATAATAATAATAATAATAATAATAATAATAATAATAATAATAATAATCATAATCATAATCATAATCATAATCATAATCATAATCATAATCATAATCATAATCATAATCATAATCATAATCATAATCATAATCATAATCATAATCATAATCATAATCATAATCATAATCATAATCATAATCATAATCATAATCATAATCATAATCATAATCATAATCATAATCATAATCATAATCATAATCATAATCATAATCATAATCATAATCATAATCATAATCATAATCATAATCATAATCATAATCATAATCATAATCATAATCATAATCATAATCATAATCATAATCATAATCATAATCATAATCATAATCATAATCATAATCATAATCATAATCATAATCATAATCATAATCACGAGCAATAACAATTTTTATTCTTAATTAATCTCCGTTTACAACTTTGTCAACAACAACAATTACTCGACAGATCTTTCTACCTAAAGATCTTCCAACCCGATCATTGTTACAACTTAGGTTCGATCACAACCTTTTCAACCAGAGTTATCCACACTAAACTCTCTTTACACTGAGTTAGCTCCAACTAAACTGTGACCGAATTACTGCATTCGATATCGAGTTGTTTTGATCAATTAAATTTAAATTTATCGAGTCAGCGATACACTAAAGTATCACTTTTGACCCTTTTTCGTACTAATGACAATTTTTATGCCCCTTCCTTATCCCATTGTATCATTTTAACGAAATATATGCCTGTTTTTGGCCCCTTTTAAAAATGACTTAAAGTTCCAAAATTCCTTACGAAAATTCTCAGTATCATTAGCTTTTATATACGTATGTTGTATATGTATATACATGAGTTTTGTGAACATATATATAAAACTTGCATTCGATATTATTATAACAACAACTGACTTTTATGCAAACCTATTTTTATATAAAATTTGACAATTGTGTAAAATGAGCTGATGATCAACTACGAGTATGTCCTGATTTACGTAGATTTCCATTTGATTTTGTAGCTTAGTGTGCCATATATATTTACATAGGTTTATATTTGCAACAAAATAAATACAAATGGACAAGGAAGTATTACAGTCCCAAATATTTAATTATATTAACTTCTGTATAAAAATATATGTACTTGTTTGTTTGTGGTTAAATCAAAAAGAATAGATGAATAGATGCGGATATCCAAATTTTACGTTGAAGAATTTTGGAGTAAAGTTGTTTTGAGCTAAAAGTAGGAGTATAGCGTGAAAAAACAAAAAGAAAAAAAAAATAGAAGTTCCGACATGAAATTTTGACACTCACGATAGAGCATGTAGGTAGTTACGCTATTGTTTAGCGTTATATATTGGCTGGCATTTAAGTTTCTGTTGAAACAATTATGGATCGCTTTATATACTCCAACCTAATCGAATATGATTCGAGGCAATCTGTAAATAAAATAAGTGTTTTTTAAAGCTGGTACTTAAAAGCATGCAATAACCCAAAGCATACAGTAAGCATTTTAAAGGACCCATTATTAGACCCCTGACATAAGCCCCGCAGAAATTTTTTTGGGTAAAGTGCAATTAAAAACAAACAAAGCTCTAAGACCGATCTAAAGGATATCACAATAACTCCAATTGAACTACAACAAAAAAATTGTATTTTCAATGAAAAGTAAATATAATGAATAAATATAGCTCTAAAAAATATAAATTAACAATAAAAAAAATTTAACTTTTTTTGAGAATAATCAGTTACTCGATTCTGCAGAGCATGTATACTTTTCAGTGTGCAGAAAATGAAATTTCTTTTCTTTTCTTTAAACTCAAAGGATATGTTATACGAATTCTGATATATTTTTGTTTTATTTTTCGCGTAGATTTATTATTAGAAAATCCAAATCTTATAGTTCTGAGTAAAATCCAGTTTTCGGGGGACTGTATATTCAAATTTATATGAATTTGTTACATATATATTTACTTTGTCTCATAGTAGTGCTGTCACTGAAAGAATTTTTCAAAACAATCCCTGATTAAAAATAAACTTACAAACAAACTTAAAATAAAAACTTGCCTTACTTTCTCAATTTGATCGAATATGAGCTGGAAGCATTGCTTCGAAGTAAAGAATTAATTACAAAATATGGAATAAGTATTTCTAAAAAGTGATAAACATTATCAAAAGTTTTTATAAAAGTAACTTCTTTCTTTGATAATGTAACTAATATTTGAATATGTCTGTGAATTGTTTTTCAATTTTAACATTGATTTATAAATTTAATAAGTATATTTACTTATATTTTAATTTATTGTTTTAGTTTTAATTAGCTGTTAAAATTAATTTTTGTTTGTATTTTTAATTGAAATAAATCTTATCTTTAGTTCACAAAAAATATACGAGTATATAAATTATGAATTAAATTTAAAAAAATTATAAATTATATTATTATATGACACTATTATATATATTTTTTAATAAAATAAATCTTATTTTTTGTTCACAAACAACTTAACCCTACTTCATTTAAAGATACCCTTTCTTTAACCCTTTTTTCCAAACGATAACTAACTCAGGTGTAGGTAAAGCAGCCCTTTATATACCTAACTGCCTACAATATGGAAGGTTCAGGAAATATCGACCATCTTCTATTTCCATATTCGTTTATTTAATGCAATGTTGTATTTTTATTTTCGTAACAATATGTATTATTAATAGCAAATTCAACGAAAAGTTGTGGAAAATGAATGTTTTATTTATTACTAATATAAAATACAATTAATTATTATTAAACGTTCACCAAAAAATAATAATAATAATAATAATAATAATAATAATAATAATAATAATAATAATAATCATAATCATAATCATAATCATAATCATAATCATAATCATAATCATAATCATAATCATAATCATAATCATAATCATAATCATAATCATAATCATAATCATAATCATAATCATAATCATAATCATAATCATAATCATAATCATAATCATAATCATAATCATAATCATAATCATAATCATAATCATAATCATAATCATAATCATAATCATAATCATAATCATAATCATAATCATAATCATAATCATAATCATAATCATAATCATAATCATAATCATAATCATAATCATAATCATAATCATAATCATAATCATAATCATAATCATAATCATAATCATAATCATAATCATAATCATAATCATAATCATAATCATAATCATAATCATAATCATAATCATAATCATAATCATAATCATAATCATAATCATAATCATAATCATAATCATAATCATAATCATAATCATAATCATAATCATAATCATAATCATAATCATAATCATAATCATAATCATAATCATAATCATAATCATAATCATAATCATAATCATAATCATAATCATAATCATAATCATAATCATAATCATAATCATAATCATAATCATAATCATAATCATAATCATAATCATAATCATAATCATAATCATAATCATAATCATAATCATAATCATAATCATAATCATAATCATAATCATAATCATAATCATAATCATAATCATAATCATAATCATAATCATAATCATAATCATAATCATAATCATAATCATAATCATAATCATAATCATAATCATAATAATAATAATAATAATAATAATAATAATAATAATAATAATAATAATAATAATAATAATAATAATAATAATAATAATAATAATAATAATAATAATAATAATAATAATAATAATAATAATAATAATAATAATAATAATAATAATAATAATAATAATAATAATAATAATAATAATAATAATAATAATAATAATAATAATAATAATAATAATAATAATAATAATAATAATAATAATAATAATAATAATAATAATAATAATAATAATAATAATAATAATAATAATAATAATAATAATAATAATAATAATAATAATAATAATAATAATAATAATAATAATAATAATAATAATAATAATAATAATAATAATAATAATAATAATAATAATAATAATAATAATAATAATAATAATAATAATAATAATAATAATAATAATAATAATAATAATAATAATAATAATAATAATAATAATAATAATAATAATAATAATAATAATAATAATAATAATAATAATAATAATAATAATAATAATAATAATAATAATAATAATAATAATAATAATAATAATAATAATAATAATAATAATAATAATAATAATAATAATAATAATAATAATAATAATAATAATAATAATAATAATAATAATAATAATAATAATAATAATAATAATAATAATAATAATAATAATAATAATAATAATAATAATAATAATAATAATAATAATAATAATAATAATAATAATAATAATAATAATAATAATAATAATAATAATAATAATAATAATAATAATAATAATAATAATAATAATAATAATAATAATAATAATAATAATAATAATAATAATAATAATAATAATAATAATAATAATAATAATAATAATAATAATAATAATAATAATAATAATAATAATAATAATAATAATAATAATAATAATAATAATAATAATAATAATAATAATAATAATAATAATAATAATAATAATAATAATAATAATAATAATAATAATAATAATAATAATAATAATAATAATAATAATAATAATAATAATAATAATAATAATAATAATAATAATAATAATAATAATAATAATAATAATAATAATAATAATAATAATAATAATAATAATAATAATAATAATAATAATAATAATAATAATAATAATAATAATAATAATAATAATAATAATAATAATAATAATAATAATAATAATAATAATAATAATAATAATAATAATAATAATAATAATAATAATAATAATAATAATAATAATAATAATAATAATAATAATAATAATAATAATAATAATAATAATAATAATAATAATAATAATAATAATAATAATAATAATAATAATAATAATAATAATAATAATAATAATAATAATAATAATAATAATAATAATAATAATAATAATAATAATAATAATAATAATAATAATAATAATAATAATAATAATAATAATAATAATAATAATAATAATAATAATAATAATAATAATAATAATAATAATAATAATAATAATAATAATAATAATAATAATAATAATAATAATAATAATAATAATAATAATAATAATAATAATAATAATAATAATAATAATAATAATAATAATAATAATAATAATAATAATAATAATAATAATAATAATAATAATAATAATAATAATAATAATAATAATAATAAGAATAATAATAATAATAATAATAATAAATAAAAAAAAAGGAAATGTCTGCTGATTTCGATGAATCGAAATAAATTATAATAAATAATCTTTAACTCATACCTATTAATTTATTAAAATATAAACTCTTTCTTATTAACGTTGATAGTGTTCTCTTTGCTTTTGGTTTATACATAATTTACATCAACATATGTTATGATTTTTTTTAAATTTGATTAATTCATTCACAATAAGCATGAAATTTCGATACGGTTGCAATCGAATGCGGTAATCAGGAAATTTTATACGTGCCGAAATTTACTTTCGTACGACAGGGTATTCGATATCGAAAGCGGTAATTCGGCCCCTGGTCTTTACAACTTGAGTACGATCACGACTCAATTCTCGAGTTTATTCCTTATAAGCCCTTTTCACACCGAGGCCAAGCTAATAAGCTCTACTCGCTGTAGTTCAATGGTAAAAACTTGCTTTTTTCAGTGATTACTGTGTTGTTGTTCTCTTTCTTATTGGTTTCGTTGTCTGCTTGTTTGTTGTTGTCGTTTATCTTTATTTACTGCATTTTTGCTTATGTTGTTGTCAATTTTGTTATTTGTAAATAAAAACGCAGTTGTTTTTTGTACGTTTTGTTTATTTTTAGCGCTGTAATAAACGACGGGGATTCCCAACCTGATTTTCGTAACAATGTTTCATTCACCGAATAAAACAAAATTTTATTTTTGTAAACTTATGTAATTATTGAAAATGAGGGGTTGCAAAGAACTGCCGGATGTTAAAAAGAGAAATATTACAGCTAACAACATATAGACTATATACATATATAATTATGTTTATTTAAGTCGCAGGCAAATTTTATGGCTGGAAAAAACTTTGGACCACTTAGGGACTTACTTTGTGAATTACTTAACCGTTGCGTTGAGTTTTTAATAAGAAAATTTTTTTAGCAATAAAAGCCAATAATAATGAAATAACGCAACGCATCACGTAAGTGATTTACAAAATAAGCCTCTTAAGTATGGTTTTCTACTCTCATTAGCTTTTTTGGATAACCACCCATCATATATTTTCTATTATATTTAAAGGAAAATAGAGTGTTAACTTAAAATATCAATATTTTGGTTCCCTTTATAACTTTTTACAATCCTTACAATGTTGGTAGGTGCTCATTGTAAGATATAGCTTTTATCGTCGTGTTCATAAAATGAATATCGTAAATGCCGTAATATGAAATTGACCTTCATAACATAACACACCATGCGCGATTATATAGGCGATCTTGACGCGGTCTGAAGTTCTCAAGTATGGCAGACCGGAATTGAAGCTTCTAGTTTCTTACGAGCCACTGCGGAATAAGAGCGCATCTAAAGAGGATGGCGGTCACAAATGTGGATGTTTGTAGATGTGATATAATGATAATAATAATAATGATGATAATAATAATAATGATGATAATAATAATAGCTTGGATCTTTTTGCAATTATATCCAATAGCAGTTATTTAATCCATCTAAGCTAAGTTAATTTTAATTTAAAATTTTAATTTTAAAATTTTAATTTTAAATTAAAATTTCGGCATTGCTCTTGAGTGTATAACGGTACATATCTTGGTAATAATTATTTTCCCAGAGAAGAGGTAAATATGTAAGTGCTATGTAAGTGGAGAGCAATGTACATATATACATTTACTACAGAAACATAACTAACTATTTTATTAACAAATTACATACATACAACTACATAATATCAGGCGTTTTCCTAAACAACACCCTTAAAATAGGATGCGCTATGCTTTCTTTACATCCAAATTTGTATATACTCAGCTTATGGAATTTAATAATCTTCATTTCAAAACACTCATCGGTATAATATCCTAATGATGAAAACGTCACTAGTAAAGCACTAATATTTCACTATTGGCATTTTCCGCAGGACAATTTTTATCCATAATTTGAATCTAAAACTTAAAACAAGATACTCGTATTTCTATGAATATGGTTGTTAATAAGCATATAAGTAACTTTTTATAACTATTTTTTTGTAACTGCTGTTTTTTATATGCACTTGTTGTTTACACCATCGCATATGCAATTTTTGACATATAGAACTGATAATCAGTCAGTCATGGTCTTTATTGGTTTGCTTTTACAAATAAATCAAGCAGCTACATAAAGACCATCTGTTTATATTATAAAATAAACGTTAATGCTATAAACACATAGACGACAGCACTCAGCCGGCAGCAAGATGGCGGAATTGGATTACACACGTTTATATGAGAATGAATATTTTAACGGCAGCACGACATAAGCCTACACATCAACCTTTAATGCTGCTGCTGCTCACTTTAGGCTAATTTATATTTTCTTGGACAGCAAAAATTGATTATTAATGCCAGTACAATATAAAATGTTTAATAAAAACGATTTTAAAGTAATCTTTTTTAATAGAAAAAGTAATACAAGATGCATATTATTCATATATATATTAATGTTAATTTTAGTATTTATATATAATTTCCATAACATTCCATGAAAGAACACGGAGACTTCTCACAGTCAATGAGCTGCTCCCGACTCTATTTTTGGACTCATTGAAAGGGACCTACAGTTTAACGTGGGCTCCGTACGGCAAATGCATTTAGAGAAGTTTTCAATAGTAATAATACTCATAACCAGTTACTAGCTAATATCATGAGGTGATACCGCTGTGGAAAAAAAATTTTATTCTTTTTCAGATGGTGTGTCCTGGTATTGAACCGATGATCTTCTGGTTCGTAGGCGGGTGTCTTACCTACCATACCACAGCGGCACACTTTTAGCATTTAGAGTTTTAAAATTATAAACGTAAAATATTTTTTCCAAATTCTTTTCTGAAAAATTGAAGAAAAATATTTTGAAATGGTTAATAAAACAAAATATACATACATACATATTTTCTTTTGTTTTCTTTATTTGTGTTTGTAATAATTTTGTAGACGTATTACTCCCAAAATACTGAACTGACTTGAATACAATTATTTTGCACATTTGTACAGAAAAAGCTTTAAGTCCATATATACCTTTCCAAAATCGGTGCAGTAGAACGGGCAAAACAGCAATATAAAAAAGTTGTTAAATAGATAATTACAAGTTTTACAGCTTGTTTTCTGCAGGAGCTATGCAAGCAACTTCGTTAGAAATTCAGTTTTTAGATCAACTTTACCTGCCATAAACGTTATTGTATGTTCTCGATAAATGATTATTATAAAAAACTGCATGTGTACCTTAGAAAGTACCTCCACAGAATGAGGAAATGCAGCAGTCCCTACTGTATATACGAAGAAGAGGACATCCTTGATGATGCCAACCACACCTTCTTCGGCTGCATGCGCTGGGTGACAATGCTCACTGAACTTGAGTCGCAAATAGGCGAGGTGACAGCGGACAACATTGTCGATAAAATGACGCTGAATGAGCGAATTCAATATCTACGTTGGTTGCTTTAATTGTTGGGATCATAAAGGCTGGCATACAAAGGGCTATCCAATACTTTGAAGGCCAAGGTGATAGGTAGCTGTACCGCAGACCTGTATGGCCAGATAAGTGTAGACCAGACAACTGGTCGCTAACAGATCCCCTCACGTGCTAAAGCACGGACCGGTTGTGAGTTGTTGCCTAGTCCACGTACGTAGTCATTGCGAGGATGGTCCATCCCCTTGAATATGAATGATTAATTTGATAATAATAACACTGATAAATCTGATGACGGACTGGCTATGGAAGAGGAAAACGAGTTGGCTCGTCTGAATCTGAGTCTTGCTACTCAGCAGCTTCAGCTTCGGAAGGAGCTAGAAGGAAGAGTTGTTGGCGCCTGATAACACCACCCCTTTGGGGGACACAAGCGTCAAGCAGTTACTTGATGATCTGTCCTTGAGTACCGACGACGAGCTGGATGTTACTCTCATTTAAGCTCAAGCATCGGTATCTGGCACGGATGGTCAGAACTTGGTGATGCAGGCGTCGAGCGATGTTGTTTTGGGGTTTCCAACAGATCATTCCTCGAACTCCTTGGTTCGGCAGAACGCCTTTTCGGGTGGTCAGTGGCGACCTCTACACAGGAGCGAAACTGGAAGTGATTTGCTCATCCACTGGAAAATCAGAATGCTACCATGGACACCAGCCAGTGGAAGATGGTTACATCTTTGGTTTGTCAGGGCAACGGGGGTATGGGACATCAGGTTCGCTATTGAAAAAGCGTCCCTGGAGTTCACTGACAGAGCCAAGCGTAAAGTGTACTTCGGTTTAAGTAGTGTCAGGCTTAGGTATGCTAAAGGTTACAAGTCCCAGGAGACTGCCGGTGGTGCAAATAAACCTGCACCACAGTGAAGCAGCCTCAACAGAACTCTCTTTACTCCTTGACCGTAGGAAGGTAGACGTGGTTCTCAGCCAAGAACCATGGATTGACAAGGCTCGCGGAATAAGAGTCACATACAGCTACAAGCTGTATGAGCAATGCACATTGGATAAGCTGAGGTCTTGCATTCTAGCTAGGATTGACTTTAATTTAACCCTCTTGAATTCTTTCAGCAACGGCGATCTGACGGGTGTTGAGGGTGGAGTTACGGACGGTGCCAGGTTCTTACTGGCTTCCGTCTATCTGCCATACGAGACGACGGATCCGCCAGGAGCTGAAGTGGCAGGGCTGGTTGTGTCTTCCACGGTCAATGGAATCCTCCTGGTGCTGGGATGCGATGCCAACGATTATCGGTGCCAATGGGGCAGTGGGGACGTGAATATCAGAGGTGAGGACGGAATTTGGTGAGGTTGCGCTTTGAGAGACTAGTGTCTCGTGGTACCCTCAAGGAGGTGTACTCGCCCCTACTTTGGAAACTTGTTGACTGTTTGAGGAGAAAGGCGGGATATCGATAGACTTCTGAATGGCCATGACATCTTTACAGATGGATCTAAGACCGGGGAAGGCACTGGTGCGGGGGTCTAACTTGTGGACAGTGACATTAAACTGTCCTTTAGACTCCCGTCCTTAAGACTCAGTGTAGCGTTTTTCAGGCTGAGATCTTCGCTGTCCTCAGAGCAGCAGAGCGTTTTCCCGACTTGGCTGCTGAGGGAGATGGTGTGGTCTTTTACATGGACAATCAGGCGGCTATCAGGGTGCTGACTGGTCACCATGTCGACTCAAGGCTGGTTGCATTCTGCAGATACCCTCACGTCGCTGCTGGATGTGTGCAGTGTTAAACGGAGCTAGGATCCAAGGCACACTGGCGTGTGGGGAAATGAGATTGCAGATGAACTGGCAAGGGCGGACGCGGCCAAGGGCATAGAACTGCCGAATGCGCCTTTGAGAACCCCGCTTGGTTTCTTTGGGAGCTTGATAAATAGCTGGGCCAGTCGTAAAATAGAGGAGCAGAGCAGACTGCGGGTCTCCAGGTTGCTTTGGCCATGACTTGACCACTCTAGGACGGAATGGGTCCTCAATCTGAGGGGTGAATCTCTTAGGATTCTAATTGACTTTGTGACTGGGCACTGTGCTTTGAGGGCAAGGACGCAGATTTGGAAAACAGACTCCCTAATTTTCTACCGAGTTTGCGGCGATAGAAGTAGCCAGAGACTGGAACATATCCTCTCACTCCCCGGCTCTTTTTGGAAGCAGGCTCAGGTTGATGGGCCGCAGCTTTTTTGATGACCTGGATGATATTGCGTAGGCATATATATGACCTGGAGGGTTTTCTGTCAGGTTTAAGCGAACTCTTTAGATGATGCCCAGTTCTTTTTCTTTGGATCATTTATTTTCTTTTCCTTGTATAAGTTAATGTCCGTTGTAACGTCCATCGTCATTTCAAAGATTTAAACCTCTGCATTTCCGCCTTATTCTGACTTATTTTGATTGGCCAATTGGCTGAAAATTTTGTGTGCTGAAGTTTGCAGGCTCAGCAGATGGTTATGGGTTCCTCCGTCAGGTTGAAAATATTTTGTAAAACTAGAATCAGTCGGCTCACATAGTGTAATTAAATAAGCTTAATAAAATAATAAATAAAATTAGTTGTAATAAACAGAAGTTTATTTTACTGACCTTAGATTATTTAAAGTTAAGTGTAAAATTATAAAAGTTTCAATAATAAAGAACAAACAAGTTAATAATAAATAAAGTACAAAGAACCAATAATAAATAATTTGTTTTATTTGTCTTAATAAATAATTTATACTCTCTTTAATCCTTATTTTCTTTTTCTTTTCTTCCATCTGTCCTTCCTCTCTTCTTTCCTTTTTTTTCAATTGTCTTTTTAGAGAAAGATCTTTCCACAATGTGCCTCTGTGGTCTCTGGGTGTGGTACTTCGGTACCGCCTTTCTTACCTACCCACCTAACTACAGATTCAGGGTGGAATGTACGTCGTGCTGGTGACGACAAGAATTGCTGCGGTGTTTATTGGAGGTGGATACAGCAATCTGGATTAACTACTGAACCGTAATCTGTGCTAGGCGTTAGCTGCTGGTTTAGTCTAGTACTGGTACTGCTGTGGTCAGCGTCAGATAACGGGGTGGCTGCACTTGAGAAGCGTTTGGTAGCGAGTGTGCCGTTCAGGAGACAACGTCGGGTGGGACGGCTATGCTGTAGACAGCGTCTGCGCCGAGTGGGCTGTTGAAGGGACAGCTTTGGTGAGGCGGCTGTTCTGCAGATAGCGTCTGCTGCGGGTATGCTGTTCAGTGGACAGAGCCGAGTGAGATGGCTGTGCTGGAAACAGCGTCCGCTGCGGATGTGCTCTTCTGCGGACAGCGTCGAGAGAGGCCTATGTGCTGGAGGTAGCGTCTATGGCGAGTAAACTGTGCAAGAGACAGCGTCGGTGGCTGCGCTTCAGACAGATATACTGGACGAACCCAGCATCTTCTGTGAGTTTTTTCTTTTAATTTATAGATTTCGCTAACCGATGCCGTTATCTGTACTATTTTAGCAACCGCTGTCTGCAACAACTTCAAACAATTGATCACTCATCCAGATTCGAGTGGAGTGAACATTGTCTTAATTGCAGTCAATTTGTTAATGTCACCTCGAAAATATAAATTGGTTATTATAAAAAATAATACATACAAGTTTCCATCAATTTTTTAAATTTTGATAGGTAATACATCCGTTTAATCAACAGACAGTTTCAACTAAACACGTCGTTAAATTTTTAAATATATGCAATGGCAACTGCTTTTGCTGCTACTGCCTTCAAAATATTTATAAAGTCGAAAACATGGCAGCAAATGCTGTTGAGTGGCATTTCCGGTTTCCTGCCGTGATGCTTGCTGTTGTCTATATGTTTATACCAAAGCTCATAATTATATTTATTTACATACATAATACATGGAAACATAAAAATAAAACTTAAACTTTATAATCGTAGATTTTGTAAATTACGAGACAATTCTCATAAGGATGTGAATGAATAGAGAAATAAAATTGTATGTTGTTATTGAATTGTAGCGTTTTCAAGCAAAATGAAGTCAAATCTAATGGCTTGAATATATGAATGTCTACCGAACTTTAGTTGCCAGTTGCCGAAAGTTGTATTACGTATGGCAGCCGGCAACTAAATGTTTATTAATTCCAGTTGCCGTAGAGACCATTAAAAATTTCTAGTTGCCTTTCGACAACGAAACTGAATACTTATTGCTATCCATAATCCATTCCAAATATTAGCTTATAGATACTGAAGAGGCTATTTTGTGTACCAATGTTTACTGTGAGCGTCAAAAAAAAGTAAACAGTTGGTTTATCTGTATTAAAGCTTTTATTACAGGAAAGATTTAAGTAAAAATTAAAATGTTTAATAACAGTTTAAGAGGCTTACAAAATAAGAGTTTAATTCAGTATCAAACAAAATTAAAAACTAAACAAAAACAAAAATAATTCACTTCATCTTAAAATATTGCTATTTTTATGCGCAAAAAAAAGTAAACAGAATCTATTAAATAGACAAGTTAGGTACAGAAACTAAAAATAGCTTAACTTTTAGTATTTGGTTTGTTTTCAATCTGCATCTAGCACCGCTTTTAATCTTCTTGGCATTGATTCCACAAGGTTTCTCGTAATGTCTGGAGATATTTTGTTCCATTCTTCAGTTCTTTAGCCTTTTTCAAATCACCCTTGTTGGAAATGGATCTTTGTCTGATTTTTCTATCAAGGTGCTTCCATAAATGTTCGATAGGGTTAAGGTCTGGACACTGAGGTGGGTGATCTAAGGACTTAGGCATTCGGTATAACAGCCATTTCTTAACAATCATCGATGTATGTTTCTGGTCGTTGTCTTGTTGAAAGACCCAGTTGTTAGAAAGTTCTACTTTTTCAACGCTGTGGGCAATGTTTTCTTTCAAAATGTTTAAATAATCCATTTTATTCATTTTCGACTCAATAAACACTAGATTGCCGACACCAGATGCCGCCATACAGCCACAGACCATAACCGAACCTCCACCATGTTTGCCGGTAGTTGTAATACACTTTTCATGAAAAGCTTCATTCTTCGAACGCCATATTTTTGGAGGCTTCTTCATTCCAAATATTTCGAATTTGCTCTCATCGGTATATATTATGTTTTTCCAGAAATCAACACCCTCGTTTTTGTACTTTTTTGCGATTCTACGTGCTTCTGTTGATTTACTTTAGAAATGTATGGCTCTGTCATGTAGTCCATTTTTGTGGAGTTCCCTTATAACTGTACTGGCACTCACTGATTTTCCAGATATCTCTGTTATATTTTTTGCTATTTGAACAGCATTTGACACAGGATTTGTCTTAACTTCTCGAACTACTGCTCGTACTTCTGTGCCAGTAAGTCGTTTTGGTCGTCCCGGGGTAAATCTTCTGCTGTATTATGCTTAACATATTTATCTATAATCTTTTTATAGTGCAATGATTCCTTCCAACAATTTCTCCAATTTCACGCAAGGATTTATTTTTATACAAATCTAATATGATTTTTCTCGTTTCATTGGTCGTTTGCTTAGGCATTTTTTAAAACTTGTAATGTTTGCACTATTTTTTGACAAAATTAATAAAAAACTTCAAAATTATATTTACTACACCGGTTTACTAGATTAATAACCGTTTTTCAAAGAATTGACGGTTTTTCCCCGAAATATTAAAAAAAGAATCAAACAATGTCGCCACTGTTTACTTTTTTTTGACGCATAAAAATATCAGTATTTTAAGATGAAGTAAATTATTTTTGTTTACTTTTTATTTTGGTTAATACTGAATTAAATTTTTATTTTATAAGCCTCTTAAACCGTTATTAAACATTTTAATTTCTACTTAAATCTTTCCTGTAATAAAAGCTTTAATGCAGATAAACCAACTGTTTACTTTTTTTTGACGCTCACAGTATTTATACCTGCACTTCCACTCAATAATATTGAGTTTGACTTTTTTTGTCTAGTGAAATATAAAAAAGATATTTTGCACTTATTTTGTCCCATAGTATGCATACATCAATGTGATTGAATTTATAAAATATGTATTCATATAAAAATTTATTTTTTTATTTTTTTATGATTCTTGAAGATAATGCATCACCATTTTGTGTTCTGTGAATAATTTTGCAATGCCTTTGGTTGGTTGGCTAGTTGAAAGGGATGTCCAATATCAGATATACACGTAGCCCAGAGTTAGCCCGTTGTGCGATTGTCAAAAAAGATAAGGAAATATTTTACAATGGACAAAACCTATCATTTCAGTTTCTGATGAAAAAATTATTATAATAATGTAAACAAGTACACAAATAAAAACAACAGCTCTTTCGCACATTGGTTTAATTTCAATTCGAAAATAACAAAACCGGCACTTGGTTTTGTGACAGCAAATGAATCCAATATTGGTTTCCAAAAATCACTAAAAGCAAAACCGACTGGGATTCTATGACACTCTTGAATATATTAAGTTTTGATACGTTTACTCTCAGTTGTTGCTTTGGTAAATTCAAATGTAACGGCAAAAGTTTTTGGTAAATGGCGATGACAACTTTCATAACATCTTTATAACTGACGTCGTTGATACTTTTACAACACCTCATTTTTGTTGTATTCTTTCGATTTTGAGCCCCACAAATAGCATATTGACGATTTTCCCCCTTATTTTGAAGATTTTTGGAAATTAAATATTTACAACATTTTCTTTATTTCAGTTCTTTAAAACTTCAAAAATATTAAAAATGGAATAATGAAAGAAATTTATTTAGGAATTTATGTTAAAGATATTTTAGATATTCGACTTTGAAAAAATTTAAAGCTTTAAGCGTAATTAATCCTTAAAATATAATAAATGGAGAAAATATCTCCTTTTATATTATATATATATATATATATATATATATATATATATATATATATATATATATATATATTTAATATAATATATTATATATATATATTCAATTTACATCGTTTTTATTTTAATTTCCTCGTTTCATTTGAAAAATTTCTCGAAGCGAAAGATACAGAAACTAGGCACAGATTCTATCTCTTGTATTTTACATTCTTCGTCGAAGTGTAATTTAATCTTTCATATATATATATATATATATATATATATATATATATATATATATATATATATATATATATATATATATATATATATATATATAAGTGCAGAGTGGCCTGAGTGTGAGACTCTCAATTATTATCACTATTGTAAAATTTATTAATGTTAATTGCCTAACGCTGGTTTACACATATTTTACTTACATTGACTCACTTTCACACTACAGTGTATGTATGTGTATCAAACGATCTGCTGTTTTTGTCAAAGAGGAATATACACAGGCTTAAAAAAGCTCACATAAGTTTTATTAATTTCAGTTTTCTTCAAAAAATTAACATATAAAAAGCATTTGGAATACGCCTAAAAGTACCGCAATGTACATACAAAAGATCCAAGATTTTGGGAATGTGTAATATCAACCGAAGAATGTAAGTTTGTGGTTTTTAGAGGTGAAGAAAGCTACAGTGGATTAATCATCCATCTACTTAGCTTGAAAGATCAAATTGATTAAAGAAACTGAAACAAAACAATGGATACTTTGTGGAAAGCTAATATGCTCCCTATTGCAGTGAAGGAGAAAAAAACACGATGTAGGCAAAACAGCCTCCTTATATACCTAAGTGCCTACAGTTGGGAAATCCTCTTATTTAAGTCTGTTTATTGTTATTATTATTATTTGCAAAATATAAACAGTAGCCCTCGTATATATTGATTGTAATTTCATTTTTAAATTAGCTACCAAGTGAATCAGTGACAGTTACGTTCAAAAAACTTGATTTACAAAATCTTTGCTTATTTTTTAAAATTTTTGTGAGCAAATCTTTATCGCCTTCTCTCTTTCCGCTTGTATACTTTTGAATAGAAAAGAGGATTGAAGATTGTAAGCCGGTTACCATTTCCTTAAAAATAATCGGTATTTTATTTTTGTTTATGATATTAGTTATGAACTATAGAAACCATTTCTCATATGAATTCAACAGGTTTAGGTTCAAAGTTTTTATAAACAGCAAATTTTAACCCCTTCAGGTTCGGTTGTAGTTCCTGGTTAACTACTATATGATGCAGCCTGAAAGTTTACCCAAAGATGGTCGAATTTGCAATGCCGTCAAATACTAAAATCAGTACGGTACTTTAACAACCTTGACACAAACAAACTAGGCAACACTGTTGATTTGAAAGCTGTTGCTAATGTCTTCAGCTAATTAAAGTTAATTGAATATGAAATCTTTTCAGATAGTTTGTTTGAGTCTGGTATTGTTGTGTATTTCATATTCTCGTTTTATTTTACTTACATTCTTAATATGCAAATGGTCTTGAATTGAGAACATTTAACTGGTTACCCCGGCTTATTATATATATATATATATATATATATATATATATATATATATATATATATATATATATATATATATATATATATATATATATATATATATATATATATATATATATATATATATATATATATATATATATATATATATATATATATATATATATATATATATATATATAAGCCGGGGTAACCAGTTAAATGTTCTCAATTCAAGACCATTTGCATATTAAGAATGTAAGTAATGTAAGTAAGTAAGTAAAATAAAATAAAATAATATATATATATATATATATATATATATATATATGAAAGATTAAATTACACTTCGACGAAGAATGTAAAATACAAGAGATAGAATCTGTGCCTAGTTTCTGTATCTTTCGCTTCGAGAAATTTTTCAAATGAAACGAGGAAATTAAAACAAAAACGATGTAAATTGAAACACAAAATCATTTCTCACTTCAGTGTTTCTGTAATTTGTACTTGTGAGAACTAACTGTCATTTGAGTCTCTTGACATAAGATAATTGAAATATGTGAGTAAAACAGTTTCTTTAACTTTATTTTGTGCGATGTTTCTTGAACGAGCTATCAACACAACTCACATCTTTAAAGGGCGCGAGAATTGCAATTTATACAAAAAATGTTTGAACGTTAAAAAGGATAGGAACAAATAAAATTTGTTTTAAAAATAATTTAATTTAAGATTGTAATTAAAATTATACAATTTTATTTATTTTTTAACACATTTCTTATTAAAAAAGTAACAAATTTATTATATACAAATTATTTATAAATCGTTTAAAAGTTAGTTATTTTTTTTTTACTTTAAATTCAAAAATTTATAAATATTTGCATTATTTATGTTTTATAATTGATTGCATTTACTACGTATTTTTAATTTGTTGCCATTTAGAAAGCTGATGTTCATTTTACAATAATACCACACCTAAATTTTTTGCTTTGACAGCTTTTTATTGGACTATTCCAATAAAAGCGAAACACTTTTTACTCACAAATCGAAAAACGATTAAATTATTTGTTTCACACTTTTCGATGTCGAAAATTCTCACAAAAAATACAAAAACGAGGCACTGAATTGACACAATCAAATTTGTTGAACTTTGAACAATTGGAAAATATTTTTTCTCAAATTGATATAAAACAAAAATGAGAACTTCAAGTCTATTAAATCCTGTTTTCAGCAAATGTAGAAAGAGTATATAATTTAGTTGATCTAAACAAAAAACCTTAGAAATTCTTTAACAAAATCATCTTTAGAAGCAATCAATTTAGCGTAGTCAACAGAAGACAACGCAGTTCTTTATCTTCTGTTGCAAATTTCCTGTTATCAATGTTACCATTTATCGATAACTGTTAATATGTGTTTGGTATTCTTTAATAGCCTTTGATTTTGTCGTCAGTAGTTGTTGTGTTGTGGTGTTTTAGAAAACAGATTAAATATATTTTTGAATCTGATATATTATTATATATGATAAATTATTTTGTTTGATAAATTTATTTACAAAATATGAATATTTTTAATAAATAAATAAAATTAAAAAAATATAAACTAATTTTAATAAAAACTAGAAAAAGTGTTAAAACCCTCAGGTAGTCGTCGTCAAGGCCGCCCAAAGAATACATGGTGACGAACAATGAGCAAGAGCTTTTAAGTTACACTTAGTAATTGAAGAAATTAAAATTTATTGCCAAAAGCGAGTAATTTGGAAAATTCTCGTTGAAGCCGTTTGCTCCCGGGTGGAGTTATAGAGAAAAAATATAAACTGTGCAGTTTTGGAGTGTTTGTGACAATACTCAAAACGGTGTCTGATTACCCATAGAAGTTACGAGTGGTCACGTAAACCAATCAGACGGAAATTTAAATTCAGGGTATTTGGCTGATCTGGGCAAACGTTGATATAAATAAATAAAGGCATAAAACGTGTTAAAAGCCACAAACTCATATCCAAACAAGCAAATAATGCCCTAAGTGCTAAAGCTTTTTGATCATCTGTGAGATTTTGGGAAATGTGTTTCAAACAGTAGAAATAAATATCGTACAGATCATAACCGAATCGAAAAAAATATGTTTGTTTTATTTTTGATTTCTTTTCTATATTCACAAATTTTTATAATTTGCACAACTTATTTTTACTTTACATATGTGTGCATGTTAAAACTCTCTTCCCCTTCGCCATATTGCAAATATTCTTTTAGTATCTGCTGACATCATGACCACTGCTATTCAGTTGTGTTTTAGCTGTTGTGGCAATAACGTATGCACAGAAAATTAGATGTTGGGGTAATATTTATTTTATCCGTGTATATGCTATTTTTTCTTTGAACTTATTTTATCACACATCAGTGATAACTTAAGTATTCACTATAAACAAAATTACCACAACTGCGGCTTAAAGTAAGTTTATGTAGAACTGTATTTAACACACGTCCATTCACCTACTGGTAGAAATTCTTACTTTTATCGACACTTTGTAATTAATTATATATGAACAAACAGTTTTATATAGAATGTCATATTTGAAAATTCGAAAATTTTAAAATGGGTAGATACATGTATATATAATTTTAAAGTAAGTCTTAATAGAAAAGAAGCCCGAAAAGATGTACCTGAAACTTTTTATACGAATATTTTTTATATGATAACTTTTATTTCTACAACTATATACTCTTGGCTGTATACAAATTCCGTCTATTTTTTTGTTATGATTTAAATTCTATTATTATTGTTCAATTTAAAATGTTTTTGTTCTAATAAAAAACAGGTTTGTGAAATAAAATACCAGTTTTGTGTGAAGTGAACGGAAGAAACACTGTCGTAAAAGAATTAATACACACCTGACACCTAAACCTATATTCCTTACTAAACCTTTAGGTACGAACCGCTTGGAGGGGTTGTTGTTAGATTATTCAGCAGTGAAGGTATAACACTGGCTACTGAATAATTAATCAGCAGCAGCCCACTTCCTTGTAATCTGCATCTGAAGAACGGTTGTTTCGATCTTTATTTGCTTATGGTTTCTTATTTATTTTATTTTCTTATCCTTCTTGTTTAATTTACGTATTTGAATAATAAATAATAATAAAATGCAGGGAGCGACTGAATCATGACATATTGATTTGGAAATGAAAATGTATTTTACACCTGTGGAAAAGCATAATTTTTTTAAGAGCAATCGTAATATATCAAACGAATTTTTATTCTAACTGCTTTTGAAAGGAATCAATTTACAAACGATACCGTAATTGTAACAACAACAAGATAATAGGTAGGGAAACAAATTGTTTAATTTGTAATATTTGCTGTATAATAGTTGGATCATGAACAATTCTATCGTATATAAATTATTCCTGTACCCTGATCATTTTTCCCTGTGAAGACAGCAGATAGTTATAAGATTTGGGGTGAGGGAGAGGAATTTTGAAAAAAAAAAACTGTGTGATAACCTGGCGATATAGCGTACAAGCTCACACCATTTGAACTTTTTGCGTGACACCCTGGCAATATAGTGTACAAGCCTGCACTATTTAAACTTATTAAAATCCAAGAATTAAAAAGAACACCGAATTGGCTTTTGCTAGAAATCCGCTGCAAACACATATCTTTAGTTACCTAATATACGTTAAGTAAAAATACGCAAGTATTTGCGGTTATGTATCTTAAAACTTTATTACTTTATCTGAACATTATGTTTTGGTAAAACTCGATCAAAATTTTCGCCCATTAAAAAACCAACCCAATAATTAGCGATTTTAATATCTTCTACTTCTTGATAACGATGATCGTTTTATGCATTAATTGTATGGTGGCCCAATGCTAAACAGAAACTGTGCGTTTATAGATGCAAAAAGCTTCAGAAGCAGGCCTGGGTGGCAATAACGGTCGTATTGAGAACTTGTTCCATTGCGTATCTGGAAGCATTTATGGGACTTACTCCACTGCATATCTTGAAATCTGGAGCTTTGAGGCTCTTGGGTTGGAGATGCAGGACGGGTACAACTCATTAGAGAGCAGGGGTCACATGAGAATCCAAGAGAATATCCCTGGCGCGTGCATTGGGTTTTTAAGCTTTGATCGCAATTTCAGCATTCTTATGCTTGATTGTGGGGAATAGGACCTTGGAGTCCCTGAAGTCGACCTCAACTGTTTACGGTGATAAACGGATAAATCTAAAGCGGATATTAGTGTGGCCGTAGGAATGTTTGAGCCCAGTACCTGAGATTGGGAACCCAGGAGTTCAAATTCCATTTGTGAGCGGATTAATATAAAGGTGAAATCAATAAATATATATTCTGAGAGTCAAGCGACACTGAGGGCTCATTCTTCTATCTAGCAAGGCAAGGCTCAGCCATTAGACTTGTGTGATCAGAACCATATTGTGGTATTAACTATTGCGCGGCCAAGGTAAAGAACAATAAGTGGGAGCGTAAATTCCGCTCGCCGTTTTGGGCACAATGCACGGGTCTAACGCGGCCAAGCGGCTGATCAGACCTTTTACCTATAATAGGAGGTGCTATAATTAAAAGGCTTATTTAGTTGAAAAAAACATCAAATGAGTTTCTAACTGAATCGACGTATTTCAAATATTTTACAAAATGCATGGTTAGTTTTTATTTGGGAGTACAATATAATTCGGTTCGTTATCAAAAGATGGGTCTAAAACCTTAAGTTTTTAAATAGTAAAAGATGATTGTAATAGTCGAATCGTTTTGAGTTTCATATAAAACATTTTATGCTGTTGAAACGTCAGATTATGTGATAATTAAATAGCTTTTGTGTGAAGTTTAAATTTGGCTAAGAGTACAGCTGATGATTATGATGATCTCATGCGTGTGAAGATTTGCGGCCACAATGCTCAAACTGCCAAGTCGAGTGTGGGAAATGGTTCTGTCGCTTCAAAAGTAGTGATTTCAGCATTGAAGATAATTCTTGCTTGGGACACCAAAAAAAGCCCCTTGGTCCCACCAATGACGTTGTTCACTACGAGCTGCTAAAACCTGGTTATTTCATTGCGAATGTTCGGTACAGACTTCATTACAAGAAAAACGGTCGGAATATAAAGACAGACATGATAAAAATATTCTCTTGCATGGCAACGCTCGGCCTCGCATCTTAAAAGCTGTCAAAAAATATTCAGAAACGATTAAAATAGATATCTCTTACCGTGTCCGTCGATCGATGAATGCAACATGATTAGATAGCTCCCCACTTTACTTCTTATCCTCAAACACTACTTAGTTATCAAAAAACTGACATTTTCAACAGAGTAACAAAAAACGTTTAGTATGCAACTTAAAACAATTCAAACCATGGCAATCAGTTGCTACTAAAAACGGACCGAATTAAATTGTACTCTACTACGTTTTTTAAAATTCTTACCAACAGTTCATCTAGTAAGGGCATGTTTGTGATATCTGTAGATCCTTTATTGAAAACGGATGCATGGTTCCAACACGGGTCTGGGGCAAGTATTACTTCGCCTAGTTTTGATTTAACATCATGTATTTGAACTGATTTAATTGGACCGTCCATTTTACTAATAACTTCAAGGTGCCCTGAGCCCGGACGTAATTTTTGAATTTCTATACTTTGTTCAAGAGGAATATTTCTTTCATTAAGTTCTCTTTGGTTGGTCTCTATTTTTCCCAAAACAGCATCACATCCATGCTTAAGTCCATAAATACCATTAGCAGCCTGAAAGAAATGCAAAAAATTCAGTTTAAGTTAAAAAGCATATTTTAATTTATTTTTATTCATAATATAATATTCGATATTCATTGGATATTATGGTGTTCTGATATTATATTTTGCTACAACATTTTTCTTTCACCTAAGAAGCATATTATCAAGGCTTCTAAAAATTATCAACATCTAACGTCTACGACCAATTTACAAAGATGTTAAAATTTTTCCATAAGAATTGGTTTAAAACTCAACATTTTATGAAATGTTTCTAAATCATTTTGTTCCATTCAACATCTTGCGTTAATTTTAGTGCCATCACTAGCAAATGGTAATAAATTGTAGTAGCATCACTGAAAACTGAAGTTTACTATATTAATGGCATTTATGACATTAAAATATATAATTTAAAATAAAACTTTTTTTGATTAATTTATAAAATTTTTTTCAAGAAATGAATCTTTTTAAATATTGTTACGTTTTTACCTTTTTAAGAACGTGTTTTTATGAGTTCGTTATTGCTTGTAATCTTTTTACAAGCAATGACAGATCTTCCATCCGATTGTAGCTATAACTTAGGTTCGATCACAACCTCTTCAACCAGAGGTTATCCACATTTAACTCTCTTTACTGAGTTAGATCCAACTAAACTATATTTACTTCACGATTCACTTCACGAGTTTACTCCTTATAAACTCCCTTCACACAAACTGCACTCGCTGAGTTTACTTTACTTAAACTGGTCGTTGTTCGCATCAATGTGGTTTTTATATGGCTGAGTAAACAATACATCGAAAGCTCTCGAAACTCTCGATATTTCAGGTTGATTCTATTTCTTTCTTTTAATTTCTTTTTAGTTCATTTGTAGCCATGCGTGTGTAAACATCTACCTCTTTCAGCTTTTAGTATTTGTTGTTGCTTGTTTATTGTCTGTTACTTGTTTTCTTTGCTGCTAGTTTGTTGATGCTGTGTTATTTTTATTTACTTTATCTCTGCTAATAATGCTTGTTGTTGTCGATTCTGGCTATTTGTAAACATCATGTATAGTTGTTCTTGCAGCTTTTGTTTATTTATTTTAGCGAAGTAATAAAGGCAGAGGTTCCCAATCTTATTTTCGTAACAATATATACCACTTTTGTGTGGTATTTTCTATTTAATTATTTTTTTTATATTTTTATTTTTTTTTAAATGTGCATTAAACTGGTGCTTATATGGTATACACTTTTTTAATTTTTCAATGGGAAACATATCAAATTGGTTATTTTAGTAAAAAAAAGTGTTCTGTGAAAATTTGAAATCGATATCATATTTTAGAACGTGTCTCATTGAGGTTGAACTTTATACCAATAGGCGCAATGTACATACGTTGCATTATAATGCTCTTTATATGACACAAAACTTGTTTTATAATTTTTCAATGTGGAACCTCTTAAATTGTTCTTTTTAGAAACAAGCTCGTTTGATTGTTAATGTGAAAACGTTATTTGCAGAACAGCTTTTGGGAGTAGCACACATTCCTTCAGGATCAGGCAAAAAAGTTTCTAGTGCAGTTTTTGATACTTTGGAGAAATGGGGTTTACATCAAAAAGTTCTAGCTTTTGTGTTTGCTACAACTTCTTCCAACACAGGCAGATTAAATGGAACTTGTACACTGCTAGAGATGAAATTGGACGGAATATACTGTTCCTTACATGACGCCACCACATTTTTGAATTAGTTTTACAAGCTGCTATTTCTTACATAAAGTTATATTCTTCCAGAGGACTCGACATTCCATTACTTAAAAAATTCAAATTATTTGTCCCAAAAATTAACTCCAACAACCTTCTAAACTGTGACCTCTTGCTGAAAACCACTAGTAAACTGTTTTATTTTGTCTCAGAATACTAGAAAATAATCAGCAGCCCCTCACGACTGTAGAGAAATTTTAGAATTCGTAGTAATACTTTTGGGAGGAACTCTTCCGTAAGGAAATACAATACGAAAACCTGTGTGTTAAAATCAAGATACGATATCAAATTTTTACAGAATACTTTTTTTACTAAGAGGTTGCACATTAAAAAATTTTGATTTTGAAAACTAAGGATCAGTCTAATGTGTATATACAAAATGACTAGCCAATGTATTATTTGGACGGAAAAATGAATATTAATTTTATTTTAGGTGTTTTTTATTTACTTTGACAGCCAATGATGGTAGATGTTAGATGTTGCTAATGTGAATGCATGTTTCACATTTTCAATATCTTTCATGCCTTCCTACAAAGTGAATAAAAGTCTGAAATTTATGTCTTTTAGAATCTTTACCTCAATCTTAAGACAAAAATATTTGCTTATCTGAACTTTCAGTGAGTATAACTATTGGGGAAATATTAATTTATTTTTATTTAGAACTATTGGGGAAATATTTGATGAAAATATTTGTTCTTATATTTGCTTCAAATTATGTGAAACAAATTACTGTTTTGTTTTATTATAAAACTACATACTTCGCTTAATGTCCAAAATGGAAGAGCTGGACTTGGCTGACTTGTGGTTTCAACAAGAAGGTGCTACATGCCACACAGCACGCGAAACAATGGTTCAATTCAGAGGCGAGTTCGGTGAGCCGGTTAATTGGCCGCCTAGATCGTGCGATTTAGCGCATTTAGACTATTTTTTGTGGGGTTATATTAAAGCTCATGTCCATAGGAACACGGTTGACGCACAGAAAGCCAATATTGAAGAATTTGTTCGTGAGATACCGGTCGATATGATGGAGAGAGTATACCTTCTATATGCTGGGTCCAATTTTGACCCTAGAGGCGTAGACGCGGCACTATTTACATGAAATTATCTCTGAATTATATAGATCGTTCTTACATCTCTCTAAATTTTATGTTTTTTTTTAAATTAAATCCGAAAGATCTTAATAAATCGCCCAATATTAAAACAAATATGAAATAAGTATTTTAAAAAATTTTGTCAAAATAAATTAATATTCCGTTTTTACATTAGTTTTTAAACGATATCGTTTTGAACGTATCTACCGTGCAAAAACAGGATTAGGTGTTTTGATTACATAAACAAAAAAATAAAAAATTTGACCGTTTAGGTATAGGAAATTCGCAATGATTTTTTGTGTAGTGAATTAGCAAAACGAAGCAGAAATTCTAGCAAAGACCGTCTGAAAGACTTGCAACGCCTATTTGAAACAAAGAGGATTTCCCCTTATAATAATTCTACTAATATGGAATTAATTTGATATTGTTTTCACTTTTTTGTATAAAGTTCAGGGTGTTTCTTCTCAGTCGGATGAGACCACCATTATTCAAGATTGCAAGGACTGGTGGATTCGTGTGGACCTCTAGCTCCTTCAAATACGTCTCAGCATGGAATAATTTGGTTGGTTATTTTAACAGGTGGGCATAAATCTCTACGCAGTGTGAATGTTACGTGAGTACATTTTTGCTCATTACCATTTAATCTCTTTAACCAGGCCTACAGCTGTGCTATATGATCTTGCAAATACCTAGTTGCCCTAACGGATGCTTATTGTAGCTGTATCATCGGCGAATGATGACGAATGAGTATGACAGCTTGTTGGCATATCAGCGGTATATACCTGATATAGCATAAATTCCAAGATACTTCCTTGGCCACTCCGGTGAGATTTACTGAAGTAATTGCCTTCTTTAACCTTAAACTTACGTTCAGTTCTTGTATTAGATTGCAGACATATCGTAGCAAATTTTGTCTCAGTTAATGTATCAAGCCTTCTTGCCATATTTTATCTAACGTCTGTTAAACGTCGATAAATAGAGCGGAACAATGCTTTTTTTTGACTCAAAGACCCTTCTTATGGCACTCACAAGTCTATATTTTCATCTCGAAATGTGTTTATTCGGTTGTGCCGTGTTGGTTTCTAAATCCAAATTAATGATTTGGATTTCCTTCAGTACTGGATATATCATTCTAATTAGTACCTTCTCGAACAGTTTGTATCTCGCCCAGTCTCTATCTGACTTTCGAACGAAGGTGTGCTTATAACTGGTTTTTTGACTTCTGCCGAAGTTCTAAGTTGTAGTTTTTCGGAGAAGTGTGTGTTAAGGTATATTTTAAACTTCAAGCAATTTATTCGGCTATTTGTATGCGCAGAGCAAATAATTGAGCACACAATTTTTTAAGGGCTCTATACGGTGACAATAGTAGGAGAGTGGTTAAATGATAAATGACGATTCAGCCTAAATCGCTTCTCCTAAAATATCCTTCATGACAATAAAGTCAATCAGATCAGAATCTTGTACCGGTTAGTGGGTCAATAAGTAGGTTATCCACTTAAAATCACATTCAGTTCTGATTTAGATCTTGCATCAAACAAAATGCGTCCCTGTGGCATTCTTAGACGAGATCCATAATAAAAATGCTTAGCATTGTAGTCGGCAATACTATTTTTTATTATTATTTATTATCATCTATTTATTATTACTGTATGTATACATGAATTTAAATTAATGAAGGGTCCGCCAAATAAGTTTTTTTTTTTTTTTTGAAAATGCTATAAAAAAAAACTAATGAATATTTTCTTAAATTTCTTTTTTATTTGAAAGTACAATCCTTCCGGTTAATAATGGAAAATAATTTCATTCAAATGGCTGACTCGGCTGGACATGCAGTAGCCTACACGATCGGCCAGATTTTTAAGCACATTATCGATTGTGAGCCGCTGTATTTCATCAATGGCTTCACGAATATTGTGCTTTAAAGCGTCAATTGTCTCTGGCTTGTTAGCGTAACACTTATCTTTGACGGCACCCCACAAATAATAGTCCAACGGTGTCAAATCGCAGCTCCTAGGTGGCCAAACGACATCAGCTCTGTGGCTGATAATGCGATCTTCAAAAACAGGGCGCAAAACATCGAGTGTAGCTTCGGCTGTGTAGCACGTAGCGCCGTCCTGTTGAAACCAAATGTTGCTAATATCCTCCTCTTCAATTTTTGTGAACAACATGGCCCGATAACGATCGCCATTGACTGTAACGGCCACTCCTTGCTCATTTTCGAAGAAAAATGGACCAATTATGTCTCTGCAAAATCCAAAATCCGCACCAAATAGTGACTCGTCTTGGGTGTATCGGCTTTTCAATGTATGCGTGCGGGTTTTCTGTGCCCCAAATGCGACAATTTTGCTTGTTTACGTACCCGCCAAGATTAAAATAAGCTTCATCTGAAAAGATGTTTTTTCTTTTGGCAAAATCGGTAAGTCGATCGCAGACCCAGATTCCCAGCATTGTTCAAGCGTATACACAACCATATTCTTTCAGCGGAAGGATAAAACTAATTATCTGTCAAATCAAACATGAGCTAAGTGTTACCATTCACGAAATAAGCACTAGTTGAAAAAAAAACGTTAGATGGCAGACCCTTTACATAGAAAGACCCGGATGAAAATTAAGAAGTGATAAAAGGTGATATCCAGGGATATCAAAATCATGTTGATCAGCATTTTCAGAAACTATATTTTTCTGTGTAATTAAAAATTTTCTCTTTTTTCCTCGCGAGCCTAGTAAATCAAGTACATTTAAGAGAAAACTGTTTATTTGTTTTTTTTTTCAGATATTTCAAAAACAGAAAACACAAACAATACGTGAAGCAAAGGAAGGACAGAAAAAAATTAAGTTTCAGTTAAATCTTTATTATTTCATTTAAATCTTAATTATGTCAATATAATCAATTCCTGGAAATTTCATTAAACAGTTCCTGTCCAGGATCTTATAAGTAAAGGCTACACACATTAAACAACACACTATGTGTATAGCCATTTAAGTTTTTTTAGTATGCTGACTCATAAGACAAAAAAAATGTTTTATCTTCCGGCTTCTTTCAATATTTTGCGATTTTTTAGCAACAGTTAGACCCATATCCCCGAAAGTTTTGATTTTTCCCCTTTTAACCTTTGGCAGTGCTTTGCCACGCCTCATATACAATTTATTAATTTATTTAGCGAACTTATTAACCTTAACGATAAAATACAGGCTGGTAACTAAGTTTTAATGATGTGTTCTATTCAAGTGGCGTATTTTTTCACAGTAATTTGTAAGAAAAAAAAATAAAACAAATACAGTACAGAATTTTGAAATATTTTTTTTCTCCAAAGAAGAGTTAAATATAGCATGAATGAACAATGAATGACCGCATATGATAACAGGTTTACTGAGATGTTAGATGATTTTTTAGAACTACAGAGGGTGTGTACTTTTAAACAAGATTTTACAAGCTTTTGGTACAATATAGTATAATTCCACTACGACTTCACGCAGGGCGGAAAACCTTTTTGACTACTACTACTCTATTTTTAATTCTGCCAACAAATGTTCTATAACATTTGAGCCTGGAGACTGGGGAGAAGTATCCATTACTTTCGGGATCCTATATAGCAGCCAATTTCGTGCAAATTAAGACCTATGCTTATAGTCATTGTTCTGGAAATCTACAAAGTCGTCTTGAATGCCAAGGTGTTCGGCACTTTCCTAAACTGTTTCTTTTAGAATATCATCGTAGTACTTCGCATTAATTGTTCCATTTACAAAGTAAGGAACCGCCACCGTGATTAACGGTTTTTCAATAGGTGAAATTTCCGGGATGTACTCCACTGCGACCAATTGTTGCAGATGGATAGAAGGGTTTGGAGTATCTCTGGAAAGAAATTTTTTACACAAAAAGGTTAAATGGGCTATTGGGTCGTTTCAGCCTTCTGAATCACCGGGGGAAGATGTAATTTTTCTTGCTCTCTTGCAAAGAGTTCATACTGGTTAGACTTCCTGTGGCAATTTTCAGAAATAGCTTTAGCAGCTTTTGAAATACCGACATCCTATAGACCTATTAGTATATCATCTTTTCTACTAAAGACTATAGAAAGATTGTTAGATCTCAGGCAAAAATGGTTGGTTAAGGTTGGGGTTCGAGTTAATCGAAATAAAAAGATAAGGTTCGGGTTCGATTCATGGTTCGTGTTGGTTTCAAAATTTAAAAAAGTAAAAATGTTTTACTAGTATGCAATTTATTTATTTTCCAAAGTAATTTTGGTTTAATTTTATAATTAACTAGCTGACCTGGCAAACGTTGTTCTGCCTTCAAAGTGGTTGAAGAGGAATCGTTGTTTTGCCTTTAAGTTTTTTGTTTTGTAACCTATAAACTTTTCAAGTAACAATAAAAAATCATAATATTGAAAATGGAAGGCAGTTTGTTGGAAAATCTAAATGCCATATCTCCGGAACCACTTGGACGATTTCGCGCAAACTTTACATAAACCATCTACAGACCAAAATTTTGATTGAAACCGTTTCTGGCCCTTGCGTAGAAAGTACTGCGAATTGGCTCCCATTTTATGTTGTTCCCAAAATAGTAATATGTTATCTTCTTTACCCAGTCTTGAATATTTTTCATATATTGCAATTTCATTTTAAATAAGCTATCAATTCAAACAGTGCCATATGCATTCGAAAAATTGGATATACAAAATGTATCGATCTTTTTTAGAATTTGTTCACGCAAAGCTTCATCGTCTTCTAAAAAATAAGATATTGATTCTCTTATGAAACTCTCTCCCATTTCCTCTTGGAATTTTTTTGACAGAAGAACGGGATTTCCCTTTACACTGCAGTGATCGATATAAATAACTATATGTACAATGAGCGCCAAAAAAAGTAAAATGGGATGAGTTTAAACGTTTTTTGTATACAACAGAATTCTTAAAACAACTACAATTATACAATAAAAACTTTAAAAAAACTATTTTTGCGCGTCAAAACTAGGTATACAAGGCAAAAGCGTATGCGAGAAGAAAGAAAAAAAGTAGAAACATACAGGAAGTGATACAATTTTTCTGATAGATGCTATCGAGCATAACAATAATCTGTTTTAAAAATTTCCATAACACCTCCAAAATCCTGAGTTGCTGGTAATAAAACCGGGTTTTCGTACCTTTACGCACTTATTAGTTAATAACTTAGTTAATAACTTAGCCAAATATTAACCTATTTTAAGATTATTGGCGGATTTAGAATGATGAGGAACAGTGCTATTATATGGTGTATAATACTTAAGTAAACTTGAGCAATATGTGTTAATTTCTTAAACAACACATTTTTATTCAATAATTTACAAAATATCCAAGCTTGAAGTCCTTTTTACAGACTATTTTATGTAGTGGATTTATTAAAGTAGTACGTTTAGTTATGAATAAACTTATACCTCCTTTTTAAAAATCGGTTGGAAATTGACTGAGTGAAAGCACCGATTTGGTATAGCAAAAAGGTGCTTTATGAAATAGGAAAAATAGTCTACATACAGCTTATTAAAAAATAATTATTTAAAAATTTTATATATAAAAAATAAATATTTTACTTTTAATATTTGGTTGATCCACTCTAGGCATCAATAATAGCTTGAAGATGACGGGTTACTAATGTCACCAAATTCTCTGTAATAGAGAGTTTTATTTCGGCTTATGCACAAATAAGCCAGTTTTTAATGTTTCACGGTTAGAAACGCCATACTTTCGTTAAAAAATCACATACGTGCTGGTATATTTAGCAGTTTTCAAGCATAGTAAAGAAGCCAGTCTAGACAAAAAGTGCGACGTATAGTTAGGGCCATTAAAAACGTCTAACACAACAAATGGTAAAAAAAGAAGTAAACAAAAACTAAAAAAGTACTTAAGCGAACTGTTATGGCTGTTATGCAGAAAGCAGTACATTGACTAAACAAAACTACGCGTACTGCTGAAAAAAAGGA
>JAKWBJ010000350.1:107500-133719 GCA_023159175.1 Wohlfahrtia magnifica | reverse complement strand
GTATCATAGGATGAAAGACTGGAGGGTACTTGACACATACACTGCGAGTGACCATCAGTACATCTCTTACCTTATTGGGGCTCGTAGATCGGCACCCGTTCAGAGGACAGTGCAAAGAACTGGAAGGTGGAATGTGAGAAAATTGAATGCAACTGCTCTCATAAACGAAGTGGACAGAGTTGCTGCAAACTGTGAGGTTACAGGTTCAACGAGGGATATCGTGGATCGTACCATGCACATCATCAAAATGGGATGCGACAAAGGAATGCCAAAGCAGAAACGTGGAAACGTAAATAAAACTCCTGTTTACTGGTGGAATGAGACGATAGACGACCTCAGGCGGAAATGTATCCAAATGAGAAGAATATTCACCAGAGCCAAAAGACGTGGTGCGGCGGAGGCAGAGAAAACACAATACAAGACGGCGAAAAAAGAGCTCGGAAATGCTATATTAAACAGCAAAAGGCAACAATGGGAAGAACTTCTGGCCGACATAAATCTAAGCCCTTGGGGTCTTGGCTACAAAATAGTTATGAAAAAACTGGGTATGAAAAATCCGCCAGGCGAAATGAACCCAAGAGACATGGGGAATATAGTAGCGGCCCTCTTCCCTACACACGACACCGTAGATGAAAACACCGAAGCCGAGGAAACTGAATCGCTCATGCAGTTTACGACAGACGAACTGAAAGATGCAGCCAAAGGCCTGAAAGCCAACAGGGCGCCTGGCCCAGATGGGATTCCTGTCGAGGTTATCAAAGTTATAGCCAGCGAACGACCAGAACTACTGCTAAAAATGTACAACAGCTGCCTAAGGAATGGTATATTTCCAAATCCTTGGAAGGAGCAAAAGCTGGTGCTCATTAGCAAGGGAAGTGGAGAGCCACAGCTGCCGTCCTCTTACAGACCACTGTGTATGCTCGACACTGCCGGAAAATTACTGGAGAGACTTTTAAAACCCAGACTTGAAGAAGCGATTATCAGAGGAGGAGGACTATCGAAGAGACAACATGGCTTCAGGCGCGGAATGTCAACAATAGGAGCATTGAAGACTATAACTGACGTAGTAGCAGAAGCTCAACGGAGAAATCATTTTAGCAGACCTGTGGTACTTTTGGCAACTCTAGACGTCAAAAACGCCTTTAACAGTTTAAGATGGGTGGATGTTTTACACGCTCTAGAGAGAAACTTTGCGGTACCTGCGTATTTAATGAGGATAATAAGAAGCTACCTCAGAGACAGGATCCTCATATACAATACGAGTGATGGCCCGGTAAGAATGCAGGTGACTTCTGGAGCAGCACAGGGATCAATACTGGGACCACATCTGTGGAACGTCAGTTACGACGGAGTTCTAAAAGTCGAGATGCCCGAGGATACTTTTCTAGTCGGATACGCAGACGACATTGCTGCTGTCATAAAAGCGCGAAACACCGACGAAGCGCAACGAAAACTTACACAGGTCATGATAAGGACGAAGGCATGGCTTGATTCTCATGGACTTCAACTGGCCATGCACAAAACGGAGCTCTTACTCCTCACTAAGCGCCACATACCGGTCGAAGTGGACTTTCGTTTTGGTGATCTGACTATAACGGCAAAAAGGGCTGTGAAGTACCTGGGCATAAGACTGGATAATAAACTAACATTCTCGAGCCAGATCCAATACGCAGTAGAAAAAGCAGCAAAGATAACAGCTCAACTTAGCCGTCTAATGGCAAACATCGGAGGACCACTCCCTGGAAGGCGTAAATTATTGATGGAAGCCTGCAATAGCATTCTCCTCTATGGAAGCGAGGTGTGGGCTCAGGTACTCGGAACGAAAAGTAGGGCCAGGAAGCTATTGGCAGTACAGAGAACAGCGGCTCTACGAGTGTCTTCAGCGTACCGAACCGTATCTGCGGCGGCTGTCCTTATTATAGCCGGAATGATACCAATAGATCTACAGGCCAAAGAGCGGATGAATGTATGGAATTTAAGACAAAGCTCCTCCTCAGAAATATCGTCACTAGAGGAATTAAGGCACGAGACGATAACAAACTGGCAGGCACAATGGAATAGCGAGAGACACGGCAGGTGGACCTTCAAACTGATACCAAACGTAGAAAAATGGGTAAATAGAACTAATGGCGAGATAAACTACTACCTGACACAAATGTTGTCTGGCCACGGATATTTTAGAAAGTATCTTCACAAAATGGGGAAGTGCAGCAGTCCCTACTGTTTATACGAAGAGGAAGACCTACTTGATGATGTCGATCACACCTTTTTTAGGTGCAAGCGCTGGTTATCTATGCGCATTGAGCTTGAGTCGCAGATAGGCATGGTGACTGCGGAAAACATAACCGATAAAATGACAGCAAACGGCGAAAATTGGAATGCGGTCGCTAGGTTTGCAGAACTTCTTTTGCGAACAAAGAAAAGAGACCTTGACAGAACACCTTAGTGAAGGTGCCAACTGTAATTTATACACTGATAGGCGGGGCCGGGACACCGGCTACATCGGAAATGGCGTTGAGAGATCCGTATAATGGGGAGCCACCTTGAAGTAATGCGATAGCGGTTCCAAGGTGGACTACATCTCCCAGGAGAAAATTGGTGGGTTTTTTAGTTGGTATGCCACAGAGGTGAGCCCAACATAACATGTGGGTGATGACCCATGTGAATGCAGTAATGCATTTTTCCTTCCAAATCGCAAAAAAAAAAAAAAAATTATTATTATTATTATTATTATTATTATTATTATTATTATTATTATTATTATTATTATTATTATTATTATTATTATTATTATTATTATTATTATTATTATTATTATTATTATTATTATTATTATTATTATTATTATTATTATTATTATTATTATTATTATTATTATTATTATTATTATTATTATTATTATTATTATTATTATTATTATTATTATTATTATTATTATTATTATTATTATTATTATTATTATTATTATTATTATTATTATTATTATTATTATTATTATTATTATTATTATTATTATTATTTATTATTATTATTATTATTATTATTATTATTATTATTATTATTATTATTATTATTATTATTATTATTATTATTATTATTATTATTATTATTATTATTATTATTATTATTATTATTATTATTATTATTATTATTATTATTATTATTATTATTATTATTATTATTATTATTATTATTATTATTATTATTATTATTATTATTATTATTATTATTATTATTATTATTATTATTATTATTATTATTATTATTATTATTATTATTATTATTATTATTATTATTATTATTATTATTATTATTATTATTATTATTATTATTATTATTATTATTATTATTATTATTATTATTATTATTATTATTATTATTATTATTATTATTATTATTATTATTATTATTATTATTATTATTATTATTATTATTATTATTATTATTATTATTATTATTATTATTATTATTATTATTATTATTATTATTATTATTATTATTATTATTATTATTATTATTATTATTATTATTATTATTATTATTATTATTATTATTATTATTATTATTATTATTATTATTATTATTATTATTATTATTATTATTATTATTATTATTATTATTATTATTATTATTATTATTATTATTATTATTATTATTATTATTATTATTATTATTATTATTATTATTATTATTATTATTATTATTATTATTATTATTATTATTATTATTATTATTATTATTATTATTATTATTATTATTATTATTATTATTATTATTATTATTATTATTATTATTATTATTATTATTATTATTATTATTATTATTATTATTATTATTATTATTATTATTATTATTATTATTATTATTATTATTATTATTATTATTATTATTATTATTATTATTATTATTATTATTATTATTATTATTATTATTATTATTATTATTATTATTATTATTATTATTATTATTATTATTATTATTATTATTATTATTATTATTATTATTATTATTATTATTATTATTATTATTATTATTATTATTATTATTATTATTATTATTATTATTATTATTATTATTATTATTATTATTATTATTATTATTATTATTATTATTATTATTATTATTATTATTATTATTATTATTATTATTATTATTATTATTATTATTATTATTATTTATTATTATTATTATTATTATTATTATTATTTATTATTATTATTATTATTATTATTATTATTATTATTATTATATTATTATTATTATTATTATTATTATTATTATTATTATTATTATTATTATTATTATTATTATTATTATTATTATTATTATTATTATTATTATTATTATTATTATTATTATTATTATTATTATTATTATTATTATTATTATTATTATTATTATTATTATTATTATTATTATTATTATTATTATTATTATTATTATTATTATTATTATTATTATTATTATTATTATTATTATTATTATTATTATTATTATTATTATTATTATTATTATTATTATTTATTATTATTATTATTATTATTATTATTATTATTATTATTATTATTATTATTATTATTATTATTATTATTATTATTATTATTATTATTATTATTATTATTATTATTATTATTATTATTATTATTATTATTATTATTATTATTATTATTATTATTATTATTATTATTATTATTATTATTATTATTATTATTATTATTATTATTATTATTATTATTATTATTATTATTATTATTATTATTATTATTATTATTATTATTATTATTATTATTATTATTATTATTATTATTATTATTATTATTATTATTATTATTATTATTATTATTATTATTATTATTATTATTATTATTATTATTATTATTATTATTATTATTATTATTATTATTATTATTATTATTATTATTATTATTATTATTATTATTATTATTATTATTATTATTATTATTATTATTATTATTATTATTATTATTATTATTATTATTATTATTATTATTATTATTATTATTATTATTATTATTATTATTATTATTATTATTATTATTATTATTATTATTATTATTATTATTATTATTATTATTATTATTATTATTATTATTATTATTATTATTATTATTATTATTATTATTATTATTATTATTATTATTATTATTATTATTATTATTATTATTATTATTATTATTATTATTATTATTATTATTATTATTATTATTATTATTATTATTATTATTATTATTATTATTATTATTATTATTATTATTATTATTATTATTATTATTATTATTATTATTATTATTATTATTATTATTATTATTATTATTATTATTATTATTATTATTATTATTATTATTATTATTATTATTATTATTATTATTATTATTATTATTATTATTATTATTATTATTATTATTATTATTATTATTATTATTATTATTATTATTATTATTATTATTATTATTATTATTATTATTATTATTATTATTATTATTATTATTATTATTATTATTATTATTATTATTATTATTATTATTATTATTATTATTATTATTATTATTATTATTATTATTATTATTATTATTATTATTATTATTATTATTATTATTATTATTATTATTATTATTATTATTATTATTATTATTATTATTATTATTATTATTATTATTATTATTATTATTATTATTATTATTATTATTATTATTATTATTATTATTATTATTATTATTATTATTATTATTATTATTATTATTATTATTATTATTATTATTATTATTATTATTATTATTATTATTATTATTATTATTATTATTATTATTATTATTATTATTATTATTATTATTATTATTATTATTATTATTATTATTATTATTATTATTATTATTATTATTATTATTATTATTATTATTATTATTATTATTATTATTATTATTATTATTATTATTATTATTATTATTATTATTATTATTATTATTATTATTATTATTATTATTATTATTATTATTATTATTATTATTATTATTATTATTATTATTATTATTATTATTATTATTATTATTATTATTATTATTATTATTATTATTATTATTATTATTATTATTATTATTATTATTATTATTATTATTATTATTATTATTATTATTATTATTATTATTATTATTATTATTATTATTATTATTATTATTATTATTATTATTATTATTATTATTATTATTATTATTATTATTATTATTATTATTATTATTATTATTATTATTATTATTATTATTATTATTATTATTATTATTATTATTATTATTATTATTATTATATTATTATTATTATTATTATTATTATTATTATTATTATTATTATTATTATTATTATTATTATTATTATTATTATATTATTATTATTATTATTATTATTATTATTATTATTATTATTATTATTATTATTATTATTATTATTATTATTATTATTATTATTATTATTATTATTATTATTATTATTATTATTATTATTATTATTATTATTATTATTATTATTATTATTATTATTATTATTATTATTATTATTATTATTATTATTATTATTATTATTATTATTATTATTATTATTATTATTATTATTATTATTATTATTATTATTATTATTATTATTATTATTATTATTATTATTATTATTATTATTATTATTATTATTATTATTATTATTATTATTATTATTATTATTATTATTATTATTATTATTATTATTATTATTATTATTATTATTATTATTATTATTATTATTATTATTATTATTATTATTATTATTATTATTATTATTATTATTATTATTATTATTATTATTATTATTATTATTATTATTATTATTATTATTATTATTATTATTATTATTATTATTATTATTATTATTATTATTATTATTATTATTATTATTATTATTATTATTATTATTATTATTATTATTATTATTATTATTATTATTATTATTATTATTATTATTATTATTATTATTATTATTATTATTATTATTATTATTATTATTATTATTATTATTATTATTATTATTATTATTATTATTATTATTATTATTATTATTATTATTATTATTATTATTATTATTATTATTATTATTATTATTATTATTATTATTATTATTATTATTATTATTATTATTATTATTATTATTATTATTATTATTATTATTATTATTATTATTATTATTATTATTATTATTATTATTATTATTATTATTATTATTATTATTATTATTATTATTATTATTATTATTATTATTATTATTATTATTATTATTATTATTATTATGATTATTATTCTTCAGACACTTGAAGAGTAAATACGTGTTTATAGCTAAGCGGAAAAAGGAAAAAAAAAAAAAAAAAGTAATAGGTGATTTTTTTTTTCTTTTTCTTTTTCGTCTTATTTGTGGGAAATTATTAAGGCGTAGATGGATGATACCCCGGTAAGCTTGGCCAGGGTGTCAGAAAATGATACAGGCAATAGGGATGTACTTATAAATCCATTCCGGAGAAGTGCAAAGATAAGAAGATCTCCGCAAAATGGTTCGAAAATAGTGGGGGAGAAAACGGATGAAACACCAAAAAACTCCCGAGGAAGCTTAGAGGGAAGTTCCACCCGAGAACTCTTAGAGGACGTGCAGCCACCGGAGAATACACAATCGGGGAATATACCTAAGGCCTCAATTACGAATCCGAATAGCGGTAAATGTATCTCGCCACGACAGGAGTACATTCTAAAGATGAAGAATTCGGAGGAGGACGCCCTTGATAAATGTCGAAAAACTATCCATAAGATAAGGCAGGCAATGAGCCGACAAAGAAACATTAATATGGATGTTCAAAATGGAGTTGCCGAGCTGGAAGAGCTCTTTGACATTATCAAGGACTACCGCAGAAACTGGAAAACGGCGGAGAAGGGGAAACAAGCTGAAAAAATCCAGATTGAGAACGCGAGAACAGTCATTACGATTTCTGACATTGTAACACCTTCGGCTACCCGGAACAAACGCGTTGCAACAAGTCCAGCTGCAACAAATCCTATAAAGAAGCAGAAAGAAAAGGTCTCAGAAGTTTACGCGACGGAAGAAGCAGCGACAGAAACTAAGGACCAAGGGAAGATGAAAACTCCTGGTAAACGTATAAACGGGAAGAAAAGTAGGAGACCAAAGAAGCCCAGAGGTAGACCTGAGGCCGTTATAATTAAATCATTGGAAGGCCATAGCTATGCAGACGTCCTGAAAAATCTGAGACAGAACGTAAAACCAGAGGAGGCCGACGTGGCAGTACGATCAATCCGTAAAACTAAAATGGGCGCAATACTTCTGGAAATTGGAAAGGGCGGAGAGAAGGCGAAATTCTGCAATGCCATTAGGGATACCTTAGGAGTAGCCGCAAGGGTGGAGGACCTGAGACCAAAGGCGAAAATAGAAATTCAGGATCTTGACGCCCTCTCAACTGCAGAAGAAGTGATGACAGCCATAACCAGGGCAACGGAAACAACAAATGAGGAAATCACCGTACGATTAACAGCCACGAATACAAGAGAGCAACGGAGAGCTTTCGTCTCACTTCCTGTCGACGCTGCAATTAGCCTGCTGAAAGCGGAGAGAATAAAAATCGCGATGACAAACTGTAGAATAAAACTCCATGAGGGGCTAAGACGATGCTATAGGTGCTTTGGAATTGGCCATATGCAATGGGAATGTCAGGGACCTGACAGGAAGAGCATGGGTCTTTGCATTCGGTGCGGGAAACAAGGCCACATATTAAAAGATTGCAGAAACAGTCCAGAATGCTGTATTTGCTCGCATGAAGGTAGAACTCCAGTAGATCACATAGCTGGATCAAGTCGCTGCAGAGTACTTCAACAAAAGGCGTACTGAAAATACTGCAGCTAAACATGCACAGAGGAAAAGTGGCGAACTCTCTGCTCTCGCAAATAGTGGTTGAGCAGAAGTCCGACATTACAATCATCAGTGAGCAATATAAAAGAAGAACAAATGGTCGCTGGTTTGAAGACGAGACACAAACTGCTGCAATTTGGTTACCTTGCGACGGAGTTGTACAACCCACAGAAAATGGAAGAGGAGTTGGATTCGTATGGATACGTTTTGGGGACATCACTTTGGTAAGCTGCTACCTAACACCTAGTGATAACATCGGCGAATTTCAAAGCAAATTAGATGGGATCGAAGATATGATTCGTGACGTCGAGGGACTCCTGATCGTAGCAGGTGATTTTAATTCTCGTGCTGTAGAATGGGGAATGCCCACCACAGACTCAAGGGGCAGAAGAATACTTGGTATGGCCGCTAGAGTTGGGCTGGTTGTCGCGAATATAGGAAACGTTGCCACCTTTAGGCGTCCTGGTTGCGAAAGTACAATACCAGATATAACACTGATTACCGAGAGAATGTATCATAGGATGAAAGACTGGAGGGTACTTGACACATACACTGCGAGTGACCATCAGTACATCTCTTACCTTATTGGGGCTCGTAGATCGGCACCCGTTCAGAGGACAGTGCAAAGAACTGGAAGGTGGAATGTGAGAAAATTGAATGCAACTGCTCTCATAAACGAAGTGGACAGAGTTGCTGCAAACTGTGAGGTTACAGGTTCAACGAGGGATATCGTGGATCGTACCATGCACATCATCAAAATGGGATGCGACAAAGGAATGCCAAAGCAGAAACGTGGAAACGTAAATAAAACTCCTGTTTACTGGTGGAATGAGACGATAGACGACCTCAGGCGGAAATGTATCCAAATGAGAAGAATATTCACCAGAGCCAAAAGACGTGGTGCGGCGGAGGCAGAGAAAACACAATACAAGACGGCGAAAAAAGAGCTCGGAAATGCTATATTAAACAGCAAAAGGCAACAATGGGAAGAACTTCTGGCCGACATAAATCTAAGCCCTTGGGGTCTTGGCTACAAAATAGTTATGAAAAAACTGGGTATGAAAAATCCGCCAGGCGAAATGAACCCAAGAGACATGGGGAATATAGTAGCGGCCCTCTTCCCTACACACGACACCGTAGATGAAAACACCGAAGCCGAGGAAACTGAATCGCTCATGCAGTTTACGACAGACGAACTGAAAGATGCAGCCAAAGGCCTGAAAGCCAACAGGGCGCCTGGCCCAGATGGGATTCCTGTCGAGGTTATCAAAGTTATAGCCAGCGAACGACCAGAACTACTGCTAAAAATGTACAACAGCTGCCTAAGGAATGGTATATTTCCAAATCCTTGGAAGGAGCAAAAGCTGGTGCTCATTAGCAAGGGAAGTGGAGAGCCACAGCTGCCGTCCTCTTACAGACCACTGTGTATGCTCGACACTGCCGGAAAATTACTGGAGAGACTTTTAAAACCCAGACTTGAAGAAGCGATTATCAGAGGAGGAGGACTATCGAAGAGACAACATGGCTTCAGGCGCGGAATGTCAACAATAGGAGCATTGAAGACTATAACTGACGTAGTAGCAGAAGCTCAACGGAGAAATCATTTTAGCAGACCTGTGGTACTTTTGGCAACTCTAGACGTCAAAAACGCCTTTAACAGTTTAAGATGGGTGGATGTTTTACACGCTCTAGAGAGAAACTTTGCGGTACCTGCGTATTTAATGAGGATAATAAGAAGCTACCTCAGAGACAGGATCCTCATATACAATACGAGTGATGGCCCGGTAAGAATGCAGGTGACTTCTGGAGCAGCACAGGGATCAATACTGGGACCACATCTGTGGAACGTCAGTTACGACGGAGTTCTAAAAGTCGAGATGCCCGAGGATACTTTTCTAGTCGGATACGCAGACGACATTGCTGCTGTCATAAAAGCGCGAAACACCGACGAAGCGCAACGAAAACTTACACAGGTCATGATAAGGACGAAGGCATGGCTTGATTCTCATGGACTTCAACTGGCCATGCACAAAACGGAGCTCTTACTCCTCACTAAGCGCCACATACCGGTCGAAGTGGACTTTCGTTTTGGTGATCTGACTATAACGGCAAAAAGGGCTGTGAAGTACCTGGGCATAAGACTGGATAATAAACTAACATTCTCGAGCCAGATCCAATACGCAGTAGAAAAAGCAGCAAAGATAACAGCTCAACTTAGCCGTCTAATGGCAAACATCGGAGGACCACTCCCTGGAAGGCGTAAATTATTGATGGAAGCCTGCAATAGCATTCTCCTCTATGGAAGCGAGGTGTGGGCTCAGGTACTCGGAACGAAAAGTAGGGCCAGGAAGCTATTGGCAGTACAGAGAACAGCGGCTCTACGAGTGTCTTCAGCGTACCGAACCGTATCTGCGGCGGCTGTCCTTATTATAGCCGGAATGATACCAATAGATCTACAGGCCAAAGAGCGGATGAATGTATGGAATTTAAGACAAAGCTCCTCCTCAGAAATATCGTCACTAGAGGAATTAAGGCACGAGACGATAACAAACTGGCAGGCACAATGGAATAGCGAGAGACACGGCAGGTGGACCTTCAAACTGATACCAAACGTAGAAAAATGGGTAAATAGAACTAATGGCGAGATAAACTACTACCTGACACAAATGTTGTCTGGCCACGGATATTTTAGAAAGTATCTTCACAAAATGGGGAAGTGCAGCAGTCCCTACTGTTTATACGAAGAGGAAGACCTACTTGATGATGTCGATCACACCTTTTTTAGGTGCAAGCGCTGGTTATCTATGCGCATTGAGCTTGAGTCGCAGATAGGCATGGTGACTGCGGAAAACATAACCGATAAAATGACAGCAAACGGCGAAAATTGGAATGCGGTCGCTAGGTTTGCAGAACTTCTTTTGCGAACAAAGAAAAGAGACCTTGACAGAACACCTTAGTGAAGGTGCCAACTGTAATTTATACACTGATAGGCGGGGCCGGGACACCGGCTACATCGGAAATGGCGTTGAGAGATCCGTATAATGGGGAGCCACCTTGAAGTAATGCGATAGCGGTTCCAAGGTGGACTACATCTCCCAGGAGAAAATTGGTGGGTTTTTTAGTTGGTATGCCACAGAGGTGAGCCCAACATAACATGTGGGTGATGACCCATGTGAATGCAGTAATGCATTTTTCCTTCCAAATCGCAAAAAAAAAAAAAAATTATTATTATTATTATTATTATTATTATTATTATTATTATTATTATTATTATTATTATTATTATTATTATTATTATTATTATTATTATTATTATTATTATTATTATTATTATTATTATTATTATTATTATTATTATTATTATTATTATTATTATTATTATTATTATTATTATTATTATTATTATTATTATTATTATTATTATTATTATTATTATTATTATTATTATTATTATTATTATTATTATTATTATTATTATTATTATTATTATTATTATTATTATTATTATTATTATTATTATTATTATTATTATTATTATTATTATTATTATTATTATTATTATTATTATTATTATTATTATTATTATTATTATTATTATTATTATTATTATTATTATTATTATTATTATTATTATTATTATTATTATTATTATTATTATTATTATTATTATTATTATTATTATTATTATTATTATTATTATTATTATTATTATTATTATTATTATTATTATTATTATTATTATTATTATTATTATTATTATTATTATTATTATTATTATTATTATTATTATTATTATTATTATTATTATTATTATTATTATTATTATTATTATTATTATTATTATTATTATTATTATTATTATTATTATTATTATTATTATTATTATTATTATTATTATTATTATTATTATTATTATTATTATTATTATTATTATTATTATTATTATTATTATTATTATTATTATTATTATTATTATTATTATTATTATTATTATTATTATTATTATTATTATTATTATTATTATTATTATTATTATTATTATTATTATTATTATTATTATTATTATTATTATTATTATTATTATTATTATTATTATTATTATTATTATTATTATTATTATTATTATTATTATTATTATTATTATTATTATTATTATTATTATTATTATTATTATTATTATTATTATTATTATTATTATTATTATTATTATTATTATTATTATTATTATTATTATTATTATTATTATTATTATTATTATTATTATTATTATTATTATTATTATTATTATTATTATTATTATTATTATTATTATTATTATTATTATTATTATTATTATTATTATTATTATTATTATTATTATTATTATTATTATTATTATTATTATTATTATTATTATTATTATTATTATTATTATTATTATTATTATTATTATTATTATTATTATTATTATTATTATTATTATTATTATTATTATTATTATTATTATTATTATTATTATTATTATTATTATTATTATTATTATTATTATTATTATTATTATTATTATTATTATTATTATTATTATTATTATTATTATTATTATTATTATTATTATTATTATTATTATTATTATTATTATTATTATTATTATTATTATTATTATTATTATTATTATTATTATTATTATTATTATTATTATTATTATTATTATTATTATTATTATTATTATTATTATTATTATTATTATTATTATTATTATTATTATTATTATTATTATTATTATTATTATTATTATTATTATTATTATTATTATTATTATTATTATTATTATTATTATTATTATTATTATTATTATTATTATTATTATTATTATTATTATTATTATTATTATTATTATTATTATTATTATTATTATTATTATTATTATTATTATTATTATTATTATTATTATTATTATTATTATTATTATTATTATTATTATTATTATTATTATTATTATTATTATTATTATTATTATTATTATTATTATTATTATTATTATTATTATTATTATTATTATTATTATTATTATTATTATTATTATTATTATTATTATTATTATTATTATTATTATTATTATTATTATTATTATTATTATTATTATTATTATTATTATTATTATTATTATTATTATTATTATTATTATTATTATTATTATTATTATTATTATTATTATTATTATTATTATTATTATTATTATTATTATTATTATTATTATTATTATTATTATTATTATTATTATTATTATTATTATTATTATTATTATTATTATTATTATTATTATTATTATTATTATTATTATTATTATTATTATTATTATTATTATTATTATTATTATTATTATTATTATTATTATTATTATTATTATTATTATTATTATTATTATTATTATTATTATTATTATTATTATTATTATTATTATTATTATTATTATTATTATTATTATTATTATTATTATTATTATTATTATTATTATTATTATTATTATTATTATTATTATTATTATTATTATTATTATTATTATTATTATTATTATTATTATTATTATTATTATTATTATTATTATTATTATTATTATTATTATTATTATTATTATTATTATTATTATTATTATTATTATTATTATTATTATTATTATTATTATTATTATTATTATTATTATTATTATTATTATTATTATTATTATTATTATTATTATTATTATTATTATTATTATTATTATTATTATTATTATTATTATTATTATTATTATTATTATTATTATTATTATTATTATTATTATTATTATTATTATTATTATTATTATTATTATTATTATTATTATTATTATTATTATTATTATTATTATTATTATTATTATTATTATTATTATTATTATTATTATTATTATTATTATTATTATTATTATTATTATTATTATTATTATTATTATTATTATTATTATTATTATTATTATTATTATTATTATTATTATTATTATTATTATTATTATTATTATTATTATTATTATTATTATTATTATTATTATTATTATTATTATTATTATTATTATTATTATTATTATTATTATTATTATTATTATTATTATTATTATTATTATTATTATTATTATTATTATTATTATTATTATTATTATTATTATTATTATTATTATTATTATTATTATTATTATTATTATTATTATTATTATTATTATTATTATTATTATTATTATTATTATTATTATTATTATTATTATTATTATTATTATTATTATTATTATTATTATTATTATTATTATTATTATTATTATTATTATTATTATTATTATTATTATTATTATTATTATTATTATTATTATTATTATTATTATTATTATTATTATTATTATTATTATTATTATTATTATTATTATTATTATTATTATTATTATTATTATTATTATTATTATTATTATTATTATTATTATTATTATTATTATTATTATTATTATTATTATTATTATTATTATTATTATTATTATTATTATTATTATTATTATTATTATTATTATTATTATTATTATTATTATTATTATTATTATTATTATTATTATTATTATTATTATTATTATTATTATTATTATTATTATTATTATTATTATTATTATTATTATTATTATTATTATTATTATTATTATTATTATTATTATTTCTTTATTATTATTATTTCTTTATTATTATTATTTCTTTATTATTATTATTTCTTTATTATTATTATTTCTTTATTATTATTATTTCTTTATTATTATTATTTCTTTATTATTATTATTTCTTTATTATTATTATTTCTTTATTATTATTATTTCTTTATTATTATTATTTCTTTATTATTATTATTTCTTTATTATTATTATTTCTTTATTATTATTATTTCTTTATTATTATTATTTCTTTATTATTATTATTTCTTTATTATTATTATTTCTTTATTATTATTATTTCTTTATTATTATTATTTCTTTATTATTATTATTTCTTTATTATTATTATTTCTTTATTATTATTATTTCTTTATTATTATTATTTCTTTATTATTATTATTTCTTTATTATTATTATTTCTTTATTATTATTATTTCTTTATTATTATTATTTCTTTATTAGTATCAATAATACTTTGAATTAACATTTACAATAGTTTAAATAACAAGCTTTAGCCTTAAAATACATTGTTTCTAACAAAAAATATAATATTTTTTCGAAATATATTCGGATAGCGTTCATTTTTAACGTCACTGGGTAATCTGTTGAAGAGCTGTAGTCCTTTGTAAAACAATGAGCGTTGCATTGCGGTTGTTGTAGTTCTTTGAATTCTGAAGTCATAATTATTCCTCAATTGGTATGGTTGTGTTTCCCCGACATACATTATTTGCTCTATTATATATTGTGGTGCCATTCCAATTTTAATTGTTTGAATAAAGTTTACGGTATTTTATTTCAGTCTTTGCTTTATAATGCCATTTTAGAGATATAGTCAATATGACCTTTTAAATTCAAAGTATTGTCTATTACAAAGCCCAAGTATTTCATTTGATTTATTTTTTCTATTTCTTCGTTATTGATTTTGAAGGTAATGTTGGTCTTAGTTTTAATTTCCATTATTTTAGTTTTATTCTCGTTTAATTTAAGTTTATTCATCCGCAGCCATTTATAACATTGTTCATCTGTACTACCTTCAATATACATAATTGTATCGTCCGCATATAAATTTATTTCACAATGACTTATTATATTTGGCATATCGTTTATATATATAATAAATAGCAATGCCTCCAAAATTGATCCCTCTGGTACTCCATATTCGTTATTGACTGTCCTGGATTTAATATTATTTACCTTTGTTGTTTGTCTCCTATTCGTCAAATATGATTCAAACCATTTTAATTCAGTTCCTTGAATGCCGTACTTGCAATGTTTCTGCAGTAGTATACTTCTATCAATTGTTTCAAACGCTCGTTTAAAGTCTAGAAAAATTGCAACAATCCTTTTGTCTCTTTTCGATTTTTTCCATCTGTTTATAAGAAAATTAACTGCTGTTTCGCAAGAGAAATGTTTTCGGAAAGCAGACTGATACTTAGATGATAAAGCGTTCGATTCCATATATTGCTCCAATTGTTCCTTTACTACTTTTTCCATTACTTTTTCACACGTCTTCAAGGTATTAATTGGGCGAATTTATTCACAAATGACGTATCAAACAGAAATAGAAAAAGTAGGTCCAAAAGACGACCGTCGTCAAGAAATCGAAGAGCTAGTATATATCAGTGCAAAAACAAAAATAATGTCGTTGCTAGGTCCTAATGTAACAAGAAAAAACTCATTTTATTATAATACATTTTCAATACGGCCATTAAATCGTTTACCAAATTTGAAAGTTCCGACGCTCGATGACAAATACTCAGACTATAAAAATTTTGTTACATCTTTCAAAAATTTGGTTCATGATGACTAACACTGACTCGTATTGAAAAATTCAATCACTTGCTATCTTGCTTTCTGGAGATATTCCGAAAATTAACAAACCTAATGCCTCATTGCTTCGTAAAGCTGTTGATACTGTATCAGAAACTTAGCATTCATTATTATCAATCGGTAATGATAAAGACATTACAAATGCTTTGTTAATTCACATCGTTCTTTCGAAAGTTGATTCGGCTACTAGAGATAAATAAAACGATCAACTTGATTATTCAAAATTACCTACATGGGACAAATGCGCAAAAATTTTGATAAGAAGATGTCAAACGCTAGAAGTGAGTGAAGATAATGCACGCAAAAATGATAGCATTGTCTTGAACACCAAAACAGGCTGGAATAACAAAAGGACAATTCATAAGACGTCGCATGCGTGCACAATAAGTCAAAATGCCGTCATTGTTTCACAACTGACCATCACATATATAATAGTAAAACATTTGAATTACTTGATGTCAGTCAGAGATATAGTTTTGCAAAATCAAACGCTCTTTGTTTAAATTGCTTAAGAAATTGTCATTTTGTCGCACATTGTAATAGCCCTCGTTGTCGTATTTGTAAAGGCTTACATCACACGTTACTACATAGACAACAAAATAAAATAATAAATACGCTTGTTGAATCACTATCAACTTCTTAAACACATCTTCATCTACGATAGGTAACTATTAAAATATGGTTTTACTTGCCACCGCTGTAGTTCAACTACGAGACAAATACGGAAATTTACAAATTTACAAATTTGCTCGCGCAAATGATGAATTCGCTAATAGATTAAAAATAAAACGTTCGTTTGTAACTGCCCACATAATTGGCATTGGTGACATAAGTGTAGATATCAGTCAACAAATTTCTACTGTTATAAAATCAAGAGTCAATACACATGAGCTTGTCGCCGATTTTCATATTATGAAATCAATTTCAACTTTTCAACCCACTATCGACATAGCCACTCAAAATTGGAAGTTACTAGGCAACGTAGTTTTTGCTGATCCACAGTTTCACAAGCGACAAAAGGTCAATACATTACTGGGTGCAGATGTATTTTCTGATATTCTTTTCGCAGGTCAAATAAAATTAGGTGCCTTTGTTGCAAAAGACTCTTCTTGGTTGGGTAGTTTTCAGGCCGATGTATACCATCAAATCAACGCATGCAAAAAACTTGTAATTTAGTTCGAGAAGAAGATGTATTACACAGCATTGATCGTAATTTCAGAAAATTTTGGCAAATTGATGATTTACCAAACTCCAAATTAGAACTATCAAAAGAGCACCAGGCTTGTGAAGATAATTTTAAGCAAAATGTCAAATTATTGCCAGGTCGTTTTTAAGTACGTTTACCCTTTAAAACCGATCCTTCTCAGCTATGTTCTTCATTTGATGTCGCTAAACGCCAATTTTGGTCCCTTGAACGAAAGCTATCCGGAAATATAACAAATGTACAAGGAGTTCATGAAAAAGTATTTGCAATTCAAACACATGTCACCAGTTGATAATAAAATTGTGCTCAGTTCACACTATGTTATTCCACATCAAGTTGTTTTAAGTGTGACTACAAAATTACGAGTTGTCTTCAATGCATCTGCAAAAGCCTCATCTCAATCGTCGTTGAATGATATATTATCAGTTGGACAACTATACACCCAGATTTATATACCACTCTGCTGAGATTTCGCTTGAAAAAATATGCCATTACTGCGGACATTATGAAAATGTACCGACAGGTTCTGATTCATGAAGAGAATAGAAAATATCAGCTAATTTAAAACGGTTACATATGGAACTTCATCGGCAGCCTTTCTGGCAATACGTTGCTTGAGTGAACTGGCAGAAAATTACAAAAACACATATCCATAAGGTGCAAGAATCATAAAAGAAGAATTTTACATCGACGACTTATTATCAGGTGGTGAAGATCTAGCGCAACTAGAAACTATTCGTACTGAAGTAACACAGATCTTGGATTCTGCTGGCTTTAAACTGGCAAAATGGTTTTCAAACCCCGAATTTTATAGCAAGACTGCTTTAGATGAAATATGTTTAAATTTAACAACGGCGAAACCACGAGAACTTTAGGATTTAAATGGTTTCCAAGTACTCTCAAATAAACCAAACGTAACATGTATGCACAATAGTAACTAAACTTAAAATAGTGATACACGAGCTGTGGTTAAATAAATTAGATTGGGATGAGTCTATACCCCAAAATTTAGACACTCAGTGGAACAACTCCAAATCGGATTTCAAAAAAATTTCAATAGTTTCTATTCCTGGTTATGTCTACACGTAAACCAAAAATAAAATCATGATTCACGGTTTTTCAGATCCCTCTATTGGTGCATATGGTTGCAGTCTTAATGTCATTGCTGCTGGTAATCAAACAATTTTTTCACGTCTATTAACCGCGAAATTTAAGGTTGCACCTACAAAAACAGTATCGTTGCCATGATTGGAGTTATGTGCTGCCCATTTGCTTGCCAAACTATGGAGTCAAATTTAAGCACTTTTATCACCTTATATTTCTGAAATTACATTTTGGACTGAATCAGAAATTGTGTTACATTAGTTACAAATGCATGCTTCTTCTCTTAATATTGATGTTGGAAACCGTGTCTTACAAATACAAGAATGGAGTAGCAAAGTAGAATGGCGCTACGTTCATACCAAAATGAATCCAGCAGAATTGCCGAATTATTATCGTTATTTTGATTTGAAGTTCCAGACTTTATTGAGCAAGACAAAGAATATTGGCCAATAAATCCACATTTTCCAACAGGCCCTACAACTAAATTGCCAGAACTCAAAACATTAAAAGTTGTCTCTATCACTTTTCAATCACAAAACCATTACATTCTCGAAGTAATAAATCGCTGTTCTACCTATTTAAAAATATTACGGACTATCGCTTACGTGTATAGATTCATCAAGCTTAGCAACAACAACAAACCGAAATGTTTAACAACTAGAGAATTGGAATGGTCATTTCTAAAAATCGTAACTACAATACAAGAACATGATTTATTTGCTGAAATAAAACTTTTAAGAAACGCAAAATTGTTAAGTCCAAGATATCATAAGCTAACACCCTTTATACAAGATTTCGTAAAAAATGGTACAAAAATAAGTTTATTTCGAGTTGCCGGTAGACTTCTCAATGCAGATATACAATATGATGCCAAATTTCCTTTGTTTTCACCGGCAAATACTAGATTTGCCTATCTGTATATAAAACATCTACATTTAACAAATTATAATTGTGGTGCAAAAATTCTAAATTGTTTGCTAAGACAACGAATATGGATAATTAACGCTCACGAATTAACAAGAAAGTTAATACGAATTCGTGTACATTGCTTTAAATATAAGCCCAAACTAGCAATGCAGATAATGGGCAATTTTCCCGCAGATCGACTAAAGTCAATGCGTTCGTTTCTAATAGCTGGTGTAGATTTTTTCGGTCCCGCCTACACTACATTACGCACAAGACGCAAATTTCCATATAAAACTTATGTAGCGGTATTGTGCTTTTCTTCTAAGGCAGTTCATATAGAAGCGGTTTCTGACTTATCAACTAATGCTTTTCATTCTTGTTTTGAAAGTGTTATTGGTAGACGTAGCGTACCAGAAAAACTTTACTGCGATAATGCCACTAACTTTGTTGGAGTTAACTCAGAATTGTAAGAATTGAAACGACGATTCTTCGATGAGCATAATCACTCAGAGCTACTTAGATTCATTGCTGAGCGTGGTACTGAATTTATATTTATTCCCCTCGTGCTCCATATTTTAGCAGCAGTTAAATCAACAAAAAATTTAATGCTACGGACTGTTGCTAATGCACATCTAACATGTGAAGAGCTATCGACTGTGCTTGTTGAGATAGAGGCCATATTAAACTCACGACCAACAGCGCCGTCATCCGAGAATCCTAATGACAGGGAGGCTATTACACCGGCTCATCTTCATATTGGATCATCACTAAAATCGATTTCTGAGCCAATTGCAAAAAATTGTGCAGTAACTTATTCGAAGCGGTATCAACTGATTTCCCACTTAAAGGCACAATTCTGGCGAATATTTCAGCGCGATTATATATTTGGATAACAACAAAAAGTTAAGTGGCCTACACCTCAAATCAATTTACACGTTGGCGACTTAGTATTGATACACGAGCATAACTTGCCTTCTCAGAAATGGATGCTGGGTCGTATTAAAACTGTCATCAGTGGAGCTGATGGACATATCAGAGTTGTTGACGTGCAGACAAAAACCGGCTTATTTAGACGAGCAATTCATTAGCTAGCGCTGCTACCAAAAGGAATTCGAAGCCTATGATAGGCATTCAACGCGGCCGGAATGTTTGATCATAATGAAGATTATTTGAATTTATTTAAAATAGCATTTTTTTAATATTACATATATGTATGTATATATTTTCTACATGAAATAATTTCATTAAATTTTTTAATTCTTTGAATTAACACTAGATTAACCTCTCAGTGTACCTGTTAATTTGCTATAACTTTTTATGTAAAATAACAGAATTATTGTGAATAGCTACAAACTGCAAACTTTGTTAAAGCATTATTAGTATACATAAAAATTATATCAATAAAACCACCAACCAGTGCATTCGCTTTGGTTTCTTAAGCTTAAAATTCTAACTATGTTTAATTTTCAAATTGATTAAAAAATATTAATCAACAAAATACATATAGTTAAAATTAATTGAGTTTCTGAGTGCGATCAGTTTTACAAGCTAATAAATGAAAAAAATATAAAAATTATTTTTATTGTTCTTTTATAACGTATTTTTTTTAACAAAATATGGCTAATACAAATTTACAAAAACTGGTGGATGAACTCCTAGAAAGTTCAGAAGAATGGAATGTTTACGTGACAAAATAGAAAGACAAACGCGATGTTTTGTTCATAACTACGGCACATCATCCATGTGTTATTGAAGTTTCCAATAGAAGAGGCCAAAAGGAGATGAAACTAGTAGACGTTGCTGCTCATAATGCTAACGTGGCAGGAATTGATCAAGCTGACCAATTATTATCATAATAGTCCCAGAAAAACTATAAGATGGTATAAAAAGGTTTTATTTCATATCCTGAACATTTCATTAAAGAAATTCTTTTCAGACTTCCGAGAAGATTTGATATCAAGTTTGCTTAATATACCAGCTAATGTAACTGAAGGCAAGAATCTTATTAATTTCGTAACAACTAGAGGACGCCCAAAAAAAGTACAGAAAGAGTCCTGTTCAATTGATATGAGCATTCACCACTTCCCGGAAAAAATAACTTTTCCCCCACAATATCATGGCTCTAGTAAGATTGAAAGGTATCAAAAGAGATGCAGGTATTGTTCTAAAAATAACCAGAATCGAGAACAACAACCATTAGCAGAGATAAAGTAAATAAAAATAGCACAGCAACAACAAAAACTAACAGCAAAGAAAACAAGTAACACACAATAACAAGCAACAACAAATACTAGGAGCTGAAAGAAGTAGATGTTTGCATTCGCATGGCTACATAAGAACTAAATAGAAATTAAAAGAAAGAAATGGAAACTACCTAGGCGAATTTAACAAGGTGGTTTTATTTTTGAAAACGAAAACAACACTGTAAGCAGATTTTAAGGTTTAACGATAGTAAGCAAATAGTAAACAAATTAATTATGAGTTAAATATATTTCATGAAAAAAAAAGTAATGGCGAATCGTTTTGATATATAGTTACTTATAGCTGTTGCTTACGTAGCAAGCCAAGGTCACCTGGTTTGTGATTGCCTTGGAATCTACCTAAAATATCGAGAGGTTCGAGAGCTTTCGATGTCTTGTTTACTCAGCCATATAAAAAGCACATCGATGAGAACAACAATAAGTTTATTTGTAGTAAACTCAGCGAGTACAGTTTATGTTTCGTAAACTCAGCGACTGCAGTTTATGTGTTGTAAACTCAGCATGAAGAGAGTTAATTAGTTTGAACCCAGTGTGAAGAGAGTTTATAAGAAGTAAACTCGTGAAGTTAGTCTTGAAGTAAAAACCAGTTTAGTTGGAGCTAACTCAGTAAAGAGAGTTAAATGAAAAACCTCTGGTTGTAAAAAAAAGCTTCTGAATCAGGTAAAATAACTTCTAGAGCTGAAAACCAGAATTTTCTGGCAAAAATTGAAATGAAACTTAAGAAAACTTCTATTGGGCTAATAGAACCAGTACCTTCTAAAGCGACAACAGAAACGTTGCAGGAAATAGATGATACGGTTAGCAAAAGTGTTGCTGGCGTCGAGGCCAATTTAGAAAAAACTTTCGACAAAAAATTTGTTGTAATAGAGGAGAAAAGTCAACAGTCTCCAGTGCCAAAAACAAGAACCAGTGCGTATTATGAAAGAAGTTTCCAGCGGAATAAAGACACCTTGCTCTGACGGTAGCTCTCCCCTATCCGTATTCAAATTTCAATTCGATACTGTAGCCGGTAGAAACGGAAGGGACGATGAGAAGAAGGTTCTAGAACTAATTTTGGAATCAAAAGGTGCTGCTGATTCTAGAACCTATGCCAGCCAGCTGCAGAAACAACTACGAGGATTTAATGGTGGTGCTACACCGAAAATTTGGCGATGAGCATAAGCGAGAGCTGTATCGTATGGAGTTAAGATGCCGAATGCAAAAAGCTAACGATTCGCTGCAAGCATTTGCGATGGAAGTGGAGAGGTTAGTGTAACTTACTGCTGATAGATAATTTTAAAATTGAATCGTTTGTTAACCGCATACGCGAACCTGATATTAAACTCGCGGAGACCGCTCGCACGATTTCTAAGCCACAAGTAAACAAAGTGCGTAAAGTATAGGTCGTGAAGGAAAAAGAATGCATGTTAAATGAATTTAAAGAGATGATTAAGCAACTTTTGGCAGGAAAGGAACAAAAGGCAAAACTTAAATGTGACCCTGTCGAAATGGCGGTTATTTCCAAAGAAACTGCAAAGCGTCACGCAAAAAGGCAATATTCATCTCACCATCAAGGAGCAATAAATGGGCGAACTACCAACCATTTACACAGGAGTCCACTTAAAACTAAAACTAGCTTACACTGAGGGGCAAAAGCTAGCTCCCACAAGCGAGGACCCCAAAATCAGTGATGCAACAAAATAACAGTAACCTTACAGCGAACGGTTATATTAGTGGCAGACAACATACCTTCACTATTAACACTGGTGCGACGCAATCAATCATCAGACCAGATGTAGTAAAGAGAAAGTGTGAGGTACTCAATAATATAAGACTACAGACAGCTACTGTGGCGTCTGCCACCGTCTACTGAAATATGGAGGTGAAGCTGACTATAGCCAACATTACTGTAAGCCATATTTATTATAACCCATACTGTAGACGAGGTTATCACTGGTGCCGATTTAATGATAGTATATAGAAGAATTGAATATGAGAGAACAAATAATGAGTTGGCGTAATGTATATATACCTCTTGACGTAGAATGCCAGCATCAAGTTACGCTAGAAGATTAGTTGCTGTTAAACGACAAAAACCACCACCTCAGATTGAGTCATTGATATGGGTGCGAATGGAGGGAGATTGTGAGGGCAGCCGCTTGTGGTAGTCGAAGCAGAAATTAAAACAAACTTGTTACGAGCGAAAGTACTCGTTAAATGCAATAAACAACGAAAGGTTCCAATGAAAGTGCCCAATCTAGTAGGAAACAAAAAATTCATTTGTGAAAACTCCGAGCTAAGCTAATCTGCTATAGTAGAGACGGTAACAAACAGCGAACAATTGTCGGAACCTGCGAATATGTCAGCCAAGGACCAACAGGTATTTGACGAAAATGTTCACAAATGGATAGCAGGTCTAGCAGTCCGAGAAAGAAAAAGCCTGTGTTTTCGCCGCAAAAAATAAAAGTCAAGGTAGAACAGCTGTAGTCAAACATGAAATTTATACTGGCGAAGCGAGACCGATAAAACAGGCACCCAGAAGTATACCTCTGGCGAAGCGTAATGAAGTTAAGCAGCTGGTAAATGAAGTGTAGAAGAGCGGTGTAATTGAACCATCATCGAGTCCTTGGAGCTCGCCTGTAGTCTTAGTTAAAAAGAAAGATGGCAGTATAAGATTCTGCGTACACTACGGGAAGCTGAATGATGTCATTAAAAAGTACCGCTACCTTTTACCAAGAATTGACGACACGGTAGAAATGCCAGCTGGAACGAAGTGGTTCTCTACATTAGATTTGCAAAGGGAGTATTGTTAGGTAGAAATTGAAGACAAGGATAAGCAGAAAACTGTGGATCGGTGGATTATGGCAGTTTAAAGTTATGCGATATGGTCTATGCAATGCGCCGACCTCATTCGAGCGGCTGATGGAGCGCGTTCTAAAGAGATTTCATTGGAAGACGTGCCTGGTGTTCCGTGATGGCCTAATAGTGACGGGCAGAACTTTCGATGAGCACATCAAAAACCTGACAGAAGCTCTGCAACGAATACCAATAACTGAACTAAAACTAAACGTAAAGAAATGGACATTGTTCCAAAAACAAGTTAAATATTTGGGGCATCTTGTTACAGCAGATGGAATTTCCACAGACGAAGATAAAAAATGAGCAACAAAGGACTGGCCTTTCTCCAGGAATCCACGAATTACTCAGCTTTTTGGAACTTTGCACATATTACAGACGGTCTGTGCTTAACTGTGCGAGCGTGGCGGCAGGTTCGTAATATTGAGGTGAGTTACAAGTAAAGGCGTTCCAGACACTA
>JAKWBJ010000350.1:0-102500 GCA_023159175.1 Wohlfahrtia magnifica | reverse complement strand
AGTATTTAAAACCAATTGTTTATTAAAATCAGAATAGGCTAGTATTGGGTCCTTTGTGAGAATTATTTTCAACCTTTTAAAACTTTCCAGGTATTCAGGATAGCTTATATCCAGTTTAGAATCTTTTTTAAGATATTTGGTCATCGGTTTGACGATTTTCGAATAATCTCTTATAAACTTTCGGTAGTACCCACTTAGACCTAAAAAATGTTTTATTTGTTTAGGAGTTCTTAGTAATGGATAATTTATGACACACTCAACCTTCTTTGGGTTAGGCTTAATACCCTTTTGCGTTACAACATGACCTAAAAACTCTGTCTCTCCTTTTAGAAATTTATACTTATCTACTTCGATTTTCAAATTTGCATTCCTTAACCTATTAAATAAAAGCCGCATCGAATTCATATGCTCCTGCAGAGAAGTGGAATAAACAATAATATCGTGTAAATAACCTAAACAAATTTTTTTTAACTAAATCACCCAGGATCTCATTCATAAGCTGGTGCGGTCTTGAAACCAAACGACATTCTAAGAAACTCATAATGAATATCTTTTTCATCTATCTCCATTTGGTGGAATCCATTTGCCAAATCTAAAGTAGTAAAATACATACTTCTTCTCAGTTTTTCAAAAATATCATCTATGTTCGGAATAGGAAAAGGATCATCTATAGTTTTCTCACTAAGTTTTCTATAATCGACGACAAGGCGCCACTTTTTTAATCCGCTAGCATCATCTTTTTTCGGAACTATCCAAATAGGCGGATTTTGAAGGTCTTATTATGCCATTAATGATTTTGTAATGATTTTATTCTTGATACCATTTGTAAAAGTTAAATTAAAATCCGTTTCATGAAATAATTTGTCATAATCTTTGCAAATACTCTTCAAATTAATTTTCTCTTCAGCATTCAAGTGGTTCATTCTAACTTTATCCAAAAAACGTTTTACAATCGCCTTTCTGCTCTATATACCTTTAGCAACAGTTTCTAACTCTACTTTAAAGTTTTGTACATTATACTCCTTCCCTATTGTTTCACCAATATCATTACGATGTTCGACAATGTGAATTAAGCCGCATTCAATATTAGTAATAAATTTAAATTTTCGATAATTTCGAAATAGTAAAGGCACAATTTTATCATTTATCCTCAATTGATTTTTGTCATAGTTTAGAGGCCCTTGAGCAACTACATCTTTCATTGCAACGTGATGTAGACAAGATTTGATCCATTTGTTGGAGGTGCCCTTGAGGTGGCATTAACGAATACTGAGTCACTGCCTAATTCCCGAGGAAATTGGTTACAAAAAGGTTTTTGGTTAGAAGAAAAATTATTTGAAAATTTAGGTTGTTAAATATTATCCGGTTTGACACATTAATTGGATTGCCAGAGTTACAAATCATACTAATCTTCATCGGTTCAGGCATTAGCTAACTTAGCAGAGAGTTTTGATTGGAGTTTGAATAATTTTGGTTATAATTTTGACCGTTTCTATAATAGCTATTTGAGTTATTCCGATTATTATAATTAAAATGCACGTTTCTCTGCAGGTCGTTATTACCAGAACCGTTAAAATGGCGTTGGTTATTTCCGTAATGAGAAATGTTTCCAAAAGCATTGTTATTCTTATTTGGATTTAAACGTTGATTACTTTGATTAATCCGAGCTCCATTATGATTGTCATTCCTGTCGTTTATATGTGTTCTATACACATTCCTATTATCAAAGTTCATATCCTTATAAGCGTAATTAGCATATCCCGATGTAAAAAGAATGGTCATAGCTTCCTCAGGAGTATTTGGATCCCTACAAACCAGTTTGGTCCTCATCGGCTCGAGTATTTTTTACCTAAAAAGATCAGTTGAGTTGAGATCAGTTCTCATATTGTTCCTGGCAATTTGTTAGCTATTTATACCTAAATCGAAAACAGTTTTATTATTATCGCATTTCGCATTTTTATTATCTATCACATTTGGCCTAAAAACTACTGAACGAAGTTTGTCGTAAAGTTGTTCCCCAAAACAATTAATCAAAACTTCTCTGATTTCAGACCACGTCTGTACGTAGAAATTTACTAAATGTTTTTTTTTTTTTTTTGTAATATGTAATTATATATTTGATTTTTATGGTTTTAATATTGTATTTTTTTTTTTAATTTGTTTTTATTATTAATAATTTTGTTTGGACGTTTTTATTTCAACGTTTTTTTTGTTTTGTTTTATAAAAGAGTTTTAACTCTTAATATTTTACTTTCACACAAAAAGTTTTATTTTTATATGTATTTTTGAACGTACTTAAAATCCGAATTTTTCCTTGAATATTTTTTTATTTAGCTTTTTATTCACTTTAAATATTGTTATTTAAATTGTTCACAAATTTAAAACATTGTGGTTTTAATATTCTAAGTTCTGATATACCCATTTAAACATTAAAATGTTGAGTACCTTTGATACATATATAATTTTTGATTCTATAAGGATCATAAGGATACTTGGGTATCCTTTCGACTGCGCCAGTTTTGTTCTTTAATTTTTGTTGTTTTTTACATAAAACAAAAATATATTTAAATTTTTTATTTTATTTTATTGTAGCTTTTAATAAAAAAAATATAATTATTTTATTAAGTAAATTTAAAAGTAGTCTACAACTTATTTTTTATGCGTATTTATATTTTTTATTCCTAATTAATTTAGTATTTTTTCTTTCTTAGTGTAGCTTATTTAATTGGTTTATTATTTTTACTTTCTTTCACTTTAAATATCAAAACAATTATTTGCACTCTTAATTCCAAATCGATACCTTTCACTTTTAATACCGAATCAATAATGACACTAAATTTAGAATTTTACCTACTTTTATACTTAAAATAACTTAAACAAAACTAAACATGATCGTGCATGCACACTTTTGGTTTGTTTGTCTTTTTTCGCTTCTTTTTTCTACATACAAAACTATTATATGTATATAGGTAAGTAAACCAGCGTATGTAAGTTAACACTTAATACCCATTCGAAACAGATTTAATAATTAACAATAAATATTTAATTTTAGAATCAGAATTTAAATTTATAATCATAACAGAAATTGTAATATTTTGTTTCTTAATTGTGAATTGATTTCTTTATTAAATAATAATTTGTATTATTTCTAATCTGGCAACAACAGCCCAAAATTATAAAATTTAATGTAAGAAGGAATTGAGTAAATTGAAATAAAGTTATACACGTTGTTTCATTTAAAGAATCGTATAAGCGGTTATAAACGCGTGAAAATCTTAACTGGCGCCCAACCTGGTAAAAAAAACTCAGATTTAAATTTCTTGTAAAAGAAAGCAATACATTTATGCGATCAACAATAATTGGGTGCTAATAGAGTAATTTAATTGAAAAATATCAACAAAAAATATTTTCTGTTGTAAATCATAGAAAGATTTTTAAAACGTTAATAATACAATTATTAAAAGTTTCTCTGCAAAAGCATTAAAGCCTACAAAATTTAAAAAACTTAAAGCATATTACTATAAAAAATAAGAAAAAACCAATTTCGTAAAATAATCAAAGTTAAGAACAAAGTCTTAAAAGAAAAAAGTGATGCACTTGAAAAAGTAAAGACCCGTTAGTTCAAGCTTAACATATTTAAAGTAAGCAGCAACAAAATCTTAAAAGGCAATACATTTTAAATAATAATAAATTTAAATATAAAGCATTATTCGAAAATGAAACAAACAAAAGAAAATAAGAAATAAATCGAAAGTATTATTCGAAGATAAACAGAACAAAACAAAGTCATAATTAATTTTGTTAAAACGAAGAAATAAACAATTTTTAAATAAATGCAATAAAAGAGCATGCAAAATAAAAGAAACGAAATAAATTTTTCTGAAAAAATTCAAAATCAGAACAAAATCATTAGAATATTTTTTGTAAAGTGAAACACAAACAATTTGCGAGCATAATTAACGAGCCTGTAAGAAATAATTCTACAAAGGAAAATAAAAATTTGTAATAAAGAGATTATGATGATAAAAAGACAAAAAATAAAACTATTATTTAAGCTTAATTAAAATTCTACAACGCTTAAAAACGGAAAGCGAGAGCAAAACAAAACAAATCGATAAAAAAAACTTTTGGAAATAAAACAAAATTGCTTAAAAAAAGAGCCATTTGAAGATGTAAAAAATTGTATGCAAAATAACAGAATGCAGCAGTGTTTAAATTTGCATTGAATGTTACAGCGCAGTCGTAAAAAGAAATTGATTTAACAATCTGACAACATATATTTTTTATAAAGTTTACTTTATTTTAGGTTATAATAATTCTTAAATTTCATTTAATTCATATTAATTAACTTTACCTTATCAATATTATGATTTTCTATTTCTTACATAAATATGTTTAACCAAAGTTTTGATTAATAACCTTATATGTGAAAGTGAATTATTGATTTTTTTTAAAAGAAAGAAAAATTTTTAATGAAAAAATTATAGTCGTCATTACAAAACTCTGTTATATTTTTTTTGTTATCAATTTAGAAACGAAAAGAGAAAGGAAAGAACAGGATGAATAGGAGCGAAGTATTGAGCCTTGTAGAATCAGCGATAGAAGTAACTAAAGAGGAAATTTTAGCACAGATTCGGAATTTGACTATTGCTGTCGGACAATTAGGACCAAATCGGGTGGAACCTTCGGTTCCAGTGATCATTCAACCTGGTACGGCTGTTGGAAACACGAATTTGGACCTGATAAAATCACTTCCACAGTTTGGTGGGATTGCGACTAAAAATCCGGCTTAGAGGGAATCTGCAAAGTTTGCTATGAATTATTATACGAATAGGTCTAAGGCTTATTACGTTGCTATGGGCATTTTGAGAAACAAGATAGTTGGTGAGGCAAATTCTACCCTGAGTTCATTTAACACAATTCTTAATTTTGATTCCATAATATCGCGATTAGGTCATTCTTATTCTGACAAAAGACCACTGTATTTATTAGAAAATGAGCTCAGTGTTTTAAGACAAGATAGGTTGTCAATTATTGAATATTATGATAGCGTTAATAGACAACTTACTCTTATTGTAAATAAAATTCTTATGACCAACGCCGGTAGGGAATTGGTTATCGAGGCACTAAATAAGCGAGCGTGAGAAAACACTCTACGTGTTTTTATATCAGGTCTTCGCAAGCCTTTATGCGATATTTGTTTCTCTGCAAATCTCCCGGATCTGCTCACAGCATTGGCGGCGGCTCAAGAGCTAGAACAAAACCATGAACGTTTTAAATTTGCTAATACATTTGCTAGTTCTAAAAATATATCACGAATGAATTTATATTATTCAAATAGTAATTCAGGCAGAACAGATACTTTTCAAAACCTTTCCGCCGATAAACGGAAATTTCGAAATTTATCGCCGGTTCCGATGGAAATTAATAGGAGCACATCATATTTCAGCAAGCCAACACTGGCGAATCAACTAGAACCCCAGATTACAAATCAAAACATGCAAAGAACACTTTCCAATGAAAAAAAAAGATCTAAACGTCAATATTATAGCTCTAACTCCGGTCAGTCGCCAGTTCAAAAGATCCAAAAGATCAATTATGCCGAATATCGTGAACAGAACAATGATAAGTATGACAATGAGGAATTATCTTGCGACGAATCTGAGGGCGACGAAATTGATAATTCGAATCTTTCAGTGTAAGGTCGCTCTTGCCATATATTGCTAAAAGAGCAATAAATGGTCAAGAGCTGAGTCTTTTGGTGGATACAGGAACTTCTAAAAATTATATAAGAAACTTCAATTTTATTAAGGGCATTAAGCCAGTGACTAAACCCTTTTTTATACCGCCATGCTTTCACTGCAGTGTTATACATCAGGCTGTCCAAATCCAGGTTATTGACCCTCCTGTGATAAAACAGCAAGCCCTCGTCGCCATAGAGCAGCCCTTACTTCATCAACTTTAGAAGATCCACAGCCGACCGGTCTCCATCTCATTCTCTAGGGCGGACGATTGTTCCAAAAATACCAGCACAGTCCTCATAAGAAAAACATCGATCCTCTCGAAACCCGCATGGTCATAAATAACCCGACAAACGAACCATCGGGGAACTGGCGAGCTCTTAATCCAAGACAAGCCGAAAAAATACGCCTCTCCCAGACCCTAAGTCTCTCCATCTGATGGGACGAAATCCCAAACCAGACAGGGAAGGCATAAGACATCAGAGGCCTGATGATCTGCCTGTAAATTAGTAGCTTTACCTCCTTACGTAAACCTCTTCGGCGCAGTAACCGACAGTAGGAGTGGTATATCCCCTTCATTCTATCCAAAACAGAATCCACATGTCGATAATACTCGAAGATCTTGTGGAAAATCACCCCGAGATACTTAATCCTATCAGAGAGTCTTACAACCTCACCGCCTACCGTCAGCACCGGTACGAACTTCCTTGCATTGAGATACAGCCGTCAACGCCGTCCCTTAAATATTACGCAATCGGTCTTTTCCATATTCAGGCAGCGACCCCATTTGCAGAAGTATCCGTGCAGTCTGCCCAGGTATCCGTTGAGTCTCTCATTCACCCTTACCGCTCTGGGGCCAGATGCCGCAACCAGCACATCGTCCGCATACAGAAGGTCAGGTGACCGAGGTATATCCGACATGAATATGTTGAAGAAGACGGGTCTCAGTAGTGACCCCAGCGGCACTCCAGCAACAACACTTCTTTCATCAGAGAGTGTATCACCCACTCTCACTCTGAGGGAGCGATCCCTTAGGAATTCTGCAACAATTCTGCAGAAATGCCTGTCGAAACCAAACGACATAATCTTATGAATTTGTCAAAAGCTTTAGCGAAGTTCAGGCTCACAGCAATCGTGTGACACCTCCTATTGAGTCCCCTTGCCACATAGTCCGCAAGTGCCATCAGTGCATGGGACGTAGAGTGGCTCCTCTTAAATCCAAATTGGCAATCCAGCAATATCTCGCTGTCGTCCATGAACTTTCTCATATGCTCCAAAATAAGCCACTGCATAAGTTTACCAGGCTAGGGAGCAGAGATATGGTTCTGTAGTTACCAGCATACCAGGATCAGGCCACGATTGCTGTCCGCATTGACGTGTTGTTTATATAGCTGAGTAAACAATACTTCGAAAGATCTTAAACCTCTCCATATTTCAGGTAAATTCCATTTCTTTCTTTTTAATTTTTATATAGCCATGCGAATGTTGACATCCACGTCTTTCAGCTCTTGTTGTTTGTTACTGTCTGCTACTTGATTTCTCTTCTGTATGCTTTTCTTGTTGCCGTATATTTTTATTTGTAAGGCACGTAGTTGTTTTTGCTCTTTTTGTTTATTTATTTTTTGTTGGGGGTGCCCAACCTGATTTTTGTAACAATATTATATATTCTTTAATTAAACCTATGAAAATTTCAAAATTTTTTAAGTTGTTGAACAAAGTTGGTTTACTTTTTTTATTTTGATAGCACATATTATATGGTTTGGAAAACAGGAATAACAAAATATTTATTTTTTATATTATTTTTTAAATAGTTCTTCAAAGTTTGGTAAGGGTACACAATGATTCGTAATGAAGTCTCAAAACTATTTTTTATCATTACAAATTGTTAACAAAAAATGTTCCGCATTATTAATTACCCTCCTATACGCACAAAATTTATACTTAACTTTATCTTTTATTATAAATAAATAATATACTCTTCATTTTGTAAAGTAATACAAGTTTTACACAATTGCACTCTCCTTTTCGACTGTCTTAACATACAAAAACAGCACAAAAAAGTCAAACTTAATTTGGGGTTACCGCTATTTATAAATATTTAATAATTTAAGACGTGCTTACATAAAATAGAGAAATCAAAAGTGAGTGAAATAAAAGAAATTTTTAGAAAATAATGCATCCGTTCGAAAAGTAGCAAAAAATTTCAAATAAGCTATATAACGGTCCGTCTTGGACGCCCAAGCAAGATTGACGACCGAACTGGGCGTCATCTTGCAAATTTAGTGATATTTACAAAAGCGATAATGCCATAACCCCAGCAGCAGCTCTAAAAATTCTTAATATTAAGTGAATTGAATGCTTGACGTTATCTCAAAAATTGGGTGCTAAAGCTGCAGTTAAGAAAAATAAACCAGTTAAAAAAAATATATAAAACTTCGTAAAGAATTTGCTCAAGTCTCGGAAAACTGGACGGAGGCTGACTCGAACTAGGTATATATAAGCATTTTATTTTTTCAAAATAGTTTGTATACTAAACTTTGTTTGAGTTATTTTAAGGTTATATGATCTGATGAGACAAAAATCAAACAGTTTGAGTCCGATGGTCGACCTTGGTATTGGTCCAGAGACCCAAATACCCCTACTTCCTTTGAGATATCCCTAACCATGAAACTCGGTGGTGGCTCAATAATGGTATGTGGGTGTACAACGAAAAATGGAGTAGGCTCTCTGGTTCAAATTGAGGGAGCATTACCTTGTAATTTTACTAAACAACTTGTCGTTGGCAATAGAGAAAACGAGTCTTGCTACTGAAAATGTAAAATATGCTAAAATAGTGCGAAACTGGATGCATAATCAACCATTTACCACTATAAAATGGCCACCGCAGTTGCCGGATATGAATCCAATAGAAAATTTTTAGAGTCATATAAAATTTCAACTCGACAAGTATTTGTGTTAGAGTAAAGAGGTTTGGGAGGCAATTCCTAATGAAATGGTTTCGCGCTTTTTTAACAGAATGCCTCATCGTGTGGCAGCTCTCAAAAAAGCCAAGGGTTATTGGACTTAATATTAAATAAACGCACTAAAGGAAAGGAATAAGGTAAACAAATGTGTAATGTTTATTTTATTTTACAAAATGAATTCTATTAAGATGTGCAAAAAATTTAATTAATTTGTGTTATATTTCTTCTAATCATAAAAGAACAGTAAATATATAAAGTAAATCCTTCATTCAAAAGAAACAAAGAGTACAAATGCTAAAAAAAGAGTACATTCTTAAGTATTTCCAATTTCTGCAATAGTAGAATCCAGCAAAACTTCACAAAACAATTATATTTTAATGTGGACATCTGAACAAATAGCTTAAATTAATTTTACATCCAGTTAAAGAAATTAATCATTATATTTATATATGTAAATACAAAAAAGTTTTTTTGAGATTTCCTTCATATTTTTAGAGTAATTGTACTCTTCAAGAGAGCACGTATGGCATCCCTATTACGTACCCTGTAACACTTTTGCTCGTCACTTTATGTACGTTTTTCAAAGCACAAAAAAATGAAACCAATAAACAAAATTTAAAACTTTTTTCTATTTTGTTAGAATACTGTAAAGTAATTAAAAAACAAACTTCTACATATTTCTTAAGCAAATAGAGCTTTTAAAGTTACTTTTCTGAACCACCTAAAATCGATTTTTTACGTAATATTTCTTTATAAATTAGTTGTGTTTAGCGCCCTCTTACGACAATATAGAGAACTAACCGATTTTTTTTTTCAATTTATTGTTTTTCAGTGCGACATGCGCTTAGAACAAATTTGGGCCAAACATAGTCTTGGAACCAGACATATACAGGTTTTTATGCTAAAAATTTCTTTAGAACAAAATTTGTTTGATTTCAAAAGGTAATTCAGTATATATGTATATTGTTACGTTTTAAAAAGTTTGAGTTCGTTTAAATTGCGTTAAAATAAAATTAAACCACTTGTTGTTGTTACGATTCTATTTATTCCACTATAACTTTTATACAATGTGTCTTAATACAGCAAATTCGCTCATACAACACTTTTAATTTACGCCTGAACACGACTTTATTTATTGACAGCCAAATGATAACTAACTGTGACTTGTAGGTAAAGCAGCCTCTTTATATACCTAATGGCTTACAGTTTGGAAGGTTCAAGAAATAGCGACCATTTGCTATTTTCATATACGTTAATTCAAATGAAACGTAAAGATGATCGATGTGGCAGTGCTGCCAAATTGATATGACACAAAATATACCTAAATCCTACGATACAGTGCTGTATTTTTATTTTCGTAACACTACATCCCACTTAAGACTGTTCGTCCCGAAGTTGCTCTTGATATACCACTTTCATTTTTGATCGCGGCTATGGTCCTTCTGTTTTCTATATACCACATCGCTTAACCTCTTGACTACCTTATAAGGTCCATCCCAAATATTTGGCAGCTTTCGAGGCACTCCTTTCTTCCGCTGTGGGTTGTAGAGTAGAACCAGTTGTCCCTCATGGAAGCCCTTAGCATTTGCTGCTCGATCATAGCTGGCTTTCAACCTATCACAGGCCATTTTTAGTCGTGTACGTATCGTTTCATGAAATTCTTTGGTACATTCATTTTTCTTGGCATTACCGACGGGTGCTCTTGACTTGTATTGCTGCAGTTGACTCTGGCTTATTCTAGCTGCATCTTTAGCCGCAATACATTCAGTGCGGTTCGCTATCCACCCGGCGACAGCTTGCTTGCATCCAATCAAATAATAACGCCGTTTTAATTTTTTAACTGTCTTTGCCATGTTAAGATGCCCTCCGCTATATTCCTTATGAGACTGGTTCAAAATTTCATACATTTTTGAGGAAGGAACTACTATTAGATTGGAAGTTGTGTTGCCATCTGCACTTTCCCAGCTTTGATATAAGCACCCATTATAATGTTCGTCTCTGGTCAAGAATAGGTAGGTAGTCTTATTAAAACAAGAAGAGAAAAAATTACTTTCACATTCATCCAAATATGTTTTCCATTGGTTTGAGTTTCTAGAATTGAGTTTTTACAATCTATATTTACTCCGTTTTATTTAATTTTTTAAATTTATTTAATTTAATTTTAATATTTCTAAATTTTAATTTAATTTAATTTATTTTTCTTTAATATCATCTTTACATCTCATGTCAATAAGTGTCAATTTAGTTTATCTTAATTGTTTTGATAATTTGGCACTTTTGTACCTTTTGTTTTGATTTATTTCTTTCGTAGTTTACAACATTACCCCTTTTGATTAGTGCCATTTGCGAATATAAGTGTGTTGTCTGAGCTAAATATATGCTCTAGCAGTTCAATGTTTTGATTGATCTTACGTTTTATGTTTTTTTTATCGATCGTGTACAATGTACATGATATATACATTAAGTTCTGTTTTTTTTGTTATTATTATTCTTTTGTTTTTTAGAAATGAAAAAAAAATAATAAGAAAGGAGAAAGATAACTGTTAGTGTTGCCGATAAGTTGCGCGATAGGGAATTTAGTGGGAATTAAACTCAATCCCTATAAGATGCTAAATATCAACTAATTGAATATCTAAATAAGGAAACAAATATGAAAAAATTATTATAGCTACATAAAATAATATCGTCATTTAAACTGCAATTAAAGTTAAGTATAGTAAATGAATTAATGCAAAAGAATATTTAATAACCCCTTCTTTCCAAGATATTTTAGCCACCCACGAATTCTAAAGGAGGCCTTCTGTAGATTTTTAAATGGTGAGTCATAAGTTTTAATATTTCAATAATTAATAAATTTTTTTTCTTGCATTATTATCATTTAATAGCACATAAGCAAGAGAGCACAATCAATATTTTAAGTTATAACATGTTTGCATTTATATAGATAAATTTTAATATCTCTTTTATAAAAAAAATTAATTTTAGTTTGCGACACCCTGATGTTTTGCTTATTTATTTCCAAATTTATTTCCAGTTTATCATAGAGAATCGAACATGTTGTAACAGGACAGCTGTTTAGAAAGACCAATGAACTTTATATTTAAAATTGCTTTTACTCTTTTCTAATATTCATTATTTAAACTGCACTATGGGCAATAACCCAATGATATATGTTTAAAAATTATTAATTTATATTTTTTCTAATATAGTTTTTTAATTAAATTCCTTTAAATTTTACGTTTGATTTATTATTATGTTTGAATTTTCTTTATTATTAACTTATAATTACGAAATTTTTACTATTATTATTATTTTATTATTGTACTTGTTCTTCGCAATGAAATTGGTTTTGCAATTTAAGGATTATTATAATGAAAATAGTTCATCATTTTAGAATCATTTGAGGAATGTTTAGTTTAATATTAGCAATTATGATAAAAATTTCTGATAGATTGGATGAAATAAATTGTGTGCGAATGGATTGCTAAATTTAAACGTTATGATCTTCATTATTGCTCTAATGTTATAAGGATATGGTAATCTATAGGTTTGGGGTTCTGGAAATTTATGACGACAGAACGATGGATGGTGAGGGTACTGAGGCTTTGCATCCAACAACAACTGGATGGCATTAATATGTAGGTGTACTTTAACATTGAATACCACTATTAGAGTTCACAATAGGACAGAGCAAGGGGTGTTAGTTTGTGTTTGTTTTTTTTTTTCAGTTCTAGTCCTTAAATTCATATAAATGAGTATATTCAAATGTAGTTTAAATTGTAGTTTTTTTATATTAGTATTTTTTTTTTTTTTTTTTTTTTTTTGGAGTCTATAATAAGAGTATGTAATAAACTTAAGTTGAGAAAATGGGACACGAATGCCGCACCCGACTGATAGCTAGTTTTTTCAATGGCTCCCTATTCGTCCTTATTATCTCTACTTTATTAACACCTAACCACTGTAACATCGACAATTAATTCGATTAATAAGACTAACTGAAGTTAGAAATCATTGTTGTTCGAAACATCGATCAAAACATATAAATATTTTTACAGATTGGTTTAACACATCAACATTATTGTGTACCTTGCAAGTAATTGCTTAGATTGTAGTTTAGAGTGTACATGATATATATATTTTTACATTACACCATCTATCTCTTTACTATATGATATCTCTTTACTGATATCTCTTTACTAGTATGCCATTTGTCTTTATTTAGCCGTTATTATCCTTGCCTTTCCTCTGAGCCGTTGACCAGTCCTCGTTAGCTTCCAGTCGTAATTGTCGGATGTTGATGACAGTCTCGTTGACCTTAACGCTTGTTTTATCAGCGGTTATTTTTCTGTCGTATTTACTTTTTCCACTTCGATAATCAGCTCCACTTTTATGTAGGAATCTTTTCATGTTACAGTCTCTATGATACCCATTGCCATTATGGTCAACTTCATTTACATTACGGCGTTCATTTATTACTACCCTGTTATGTATACCTAAGCTCATTTTATGCGGTCTTTCTGTAGCTAGTGGTTTTCCATTTGTCATATTTCAATGTTGACGCAAATCTTGCACTTCTGAGCGGTGCCCTACAATGCCTTTAAAATGACCGCTCTTGCCACAGTTTTGGCACCTCCTTTTTGTTTTTACCTTTTTCTTCTTTGGTATTTACAGTTTTTATGATATATACTTTATGTACCTGTGGCTTGGATATCTCTGTGCCAGTGCAAACACCACGGTCTTCGCAAAGGTTGCCTTATGAGCAGCACACACCGCATTCTTGATACTGGGGTTCCTTATATCATTAATGAATGCTTCATTCTTAACTTGCTCTACTAGTGGGTGATTATTCTTCCCTGAATAGGTTAGCTGCACCAACCTCTCAATTTCCACTGCAAAGGCTTGTAATCATTTATTAGGCTTTTGTGTTCGGCACTTTAACTCCATACGATACGCTGTAACGCCACCATTAATTCTCTGTAGTTGCTTCTGCAGCTAGCTGGCATGGTTTCTATAATTTCCGCTGCAGTACCTCTTAAGGCCAAATTAAGTTCCAGGATCTTCTCCATGCTATATTATCGAACTGAAATTTGAATTCGAATAGGGCTGAGCTACCATCAAAGCAAGGTGTTTTTATTCTCCTGGAAACTTCTGATATAATACGCACTGGTTCTTGGTTTTAGCACTGGAGACTGTTGATTTTCTCCTCTATTACAACAAATAGTCAACAGTCTCTTCTAAATTTAACACTTGCCTCGACGCCAGTTACTCTTTTACTGGCCGTCTCATATATTTTCTGCAACTTCTCAGTTGTCGCTTTAGAAATCTCTCGTATTTCGGCTCTACAGGCTTCTAGAAGCTCAATAAGAGTTTTCTCAAGTTTCGTTTTAACTTTTGCCTGAAAATTCTGGTTTTCAGTTCTAGGTGTTTCTCTTACCTACGCCAAAAGCTTTTCGTTATCAGATCTAGAAAATTTTTTTACCTGCGCCAGAAGCTTTTCATTATCAGCTCTAGATGTTTCTCGTACCTCATTAGAAGTTTCTTCAAGTTCCTTTTCAAAACTGGCTAGAAAGTTCTGGTTCTGAACCTGCATCTGTTTTATCATTGATTTCCAAGCTGCTTGTGTTTGCAGCGACGCTTATCCCAAGATCATTTTCAGCATCAAATTTGCAAATATCTATATCTATACCACGTCTCTGAAATTCCTCTAACAGACGTTTTTGTAGTTCGATTTTATTACCGGTTGTTGACAGCTCTAATTTATTTAATTCCCGTTTGAGCCTGTCCACTTTTAATTCTTGGAATTTCATTTTTACTCCGTTTGATTTATTTATTTTGTTTTATTTTTCTTGTTTTTTTTTTTTTTGTTGTTTAGTTATTTTATTTTATGCACGCAATACCACTTCTGACACCAATGTTACGTTTTAACTTTTTTAAAAGGTTTGAGTTCGTTTAGATTGCGTTAAAATAAAATTAAACCACTTTGTTGTTGTTACAATTCTATTTATTCCACTATAACTTTTATACACTATGTCTTAATACAGCAAATTCGCTTAAACAACACTTTTTATTTGAACAACACTCTTTGTATACCTAATTGTCTACAGTTTGAAAGGTTCAGGAATTTTCATATCCGTTAATTCAAATGTAACGTAAAGATGGTCGATGTGGCAGTGCTGCCAAATTGACAGGATGACAAAAATATACCAAAATCCCACAATACAGTGTTGTATTTTTATTTTCGTAACAATATGTTTTAATGTAACCTTTTTGAAATGCGTCAGCAGAGGAAATTTTTAACAATTTAAAATGCTGCAAAACTAATCGTAACTGTCTTCTGAAACAATTGCAGCAATTTTCTCCATAAAGTGAGGATTTTAAACCTTCTGCATAAATGTACAAAGGGAATTGAAAATGCTGATAGTGATAGTTAATGATTAAAAAAGTACAATTTACAATTTATTCACTGATGTTAATATTAAAACGTCAATATTTTTTTATTTGTGCTTTATGCGCAAATAACATTTTAACATTCCAACACGTTAAAAATATATTTTTAATATATTTTGTGACATCTTTTGTTGTGCTGTGCTAATGTTTTGAATATTTTTCTAAGATGAGTGCCAACTAAAAAAATTTTAAAACTCTTGATTATAGTCTTTGGTTTAAGCTATATTTAATTTTAAGTATTGTTTTTTATTTTTTCAGTGCCATCTTATACACTGAAAGAGGAAGCAACAACAACATCAACAACTACCGAAAACCCAATGAGTCATATACCCAGGCATGATGTTACTCTTTTTGGTGCGTGTTCTGATTTGACTGATCTTAATTTACCAACCGAGCTGGATTTCCTGAGATGTTAAATTTACTTGGGCGAACGTGATAAAAAAATAACAAAAAAAGTTTTCCTATAAAACATTCATTACTCGAGTAGCGTATGGAAATAATGCCGAAAAATAGTGTATTGATTAAATTGAATAGATTGCTCAACATATATCAAGCCGAAGGCAGGCAAAGATACTATAACCCATTTAGAGAGTTTGTAAAATCTCTGAAAAAAATTTTTTACATTGGAAAATGTAAATGCGGTTTGAAGGCATCTGTATGTATATACATGCGGATTGGTTCCAGAACGCCTCACAGAGTTATGTACGATCAACAAATTCAGAGGAGAGTAACAGTGGATGCATTTCTGATGGAAAATTAAGAGCAAGGAGCAACGGTTATGTCATCAATGCCAACAATGCATCCCGATGATTCAACATACGTAAGGCAATCGGTTGAAGAAGAAGCAATGGATTACAATAGAAGCAATGGTTCACAATACACAGAAAGATACGATTGTTTTAATTTTGCATTGATGGGAACCGCTCTTTTCCAAGATTTCGAAATGACAGATCGGCATGGCGAACCTCTCATCATAGATAAGTCGAAAGATCGCAGAGAAAAGGCAAATGCAGACGAGAAGTGCTTCGCTAGCGGTTAGACGATACCAATTTGTAAGCATTTTCATTCGATGGAAAAGATGATTCTGTAACGAGGGATAAAATTGATGGGATGATAAAAGAACCGCATCTTGTTATTTTGAGACAACCAATTTCTCAATTGATTGGTTACATAAGACTGGAACATGAAACGGCTGAAAACAAAATAACCAAATTAAATGATTTTTTAACGATAAAAATATATCACTGGATGCATTATTTGGTACATGCACTGATGTTGAGCCACACTGGGCCACACGGTGGAATTATACGACGATTTGAATTGCTGTTAAAAAGACCATTGCATTGGTTCGTTTCACTTCACTTCTTCTTCTTCTTCTACACCTCAACGAACTTCCGTTTCGACATTTGTTTTAAGTATTGAATAAATCTACCAGCACTGGACCAAGATCGGCAATCGGAAAACTGAGCAATCAAATCGAAACTTGTGAAATTCTTCCGGTAAGTAATTACTATCACTCATTTATTGTAATTGTCAACCGTTTTTAATTATTTGACTACTTTATTTTACTATTTTCAGGTGGTGGACGGCTTGAGAAAATTGCGTTGAAAAATATGCCCCCTGCTTCAGAAAAAACTGAATTTTCCACCGACTCGAAGTACTTATACGGCATTGCCCATGCAATTTTTAGCGACGTGGTTTCGGTGGACCTGGTTAACATCAAACCAGGGAAAATTGTACATTCTCGCTGGCTCACCAAGGCTGCTAGGTTATTACGATTATATGTGACAACGGAAAATCCATCTGAAAATTTACGGATGCTTGAAGTTATAATTAATTGTTATGTGCCAATGTACATCAGTTTCAATTATTTTTCAAGTTCATTAGTTGTTCACGGTTTCTACAACCTCCTCTACGCAGTATTGTCAATCAAGTAATTGAAGATAATTCATATTATGCGCATTCGGAAAATATCTTGCTTTCAGTGTTGTTTGTTGATAGCAAAGAAAACGGGACTGCTATAAAGAAAATTCTGCGCTATCGAACCGAAGTTGAAGACCCAACGGAACTTAGAGTTTATAAAACACCAAATATAAATTTTCATTGCACAAATTACACGGAAAAGATCAATTTGAATTATATAAATAACGTATTGGAACCACCATTCACGTGAAGCATTCCATACGATACATTAAAAAATATTTAGATCAAGATGATCCAGCGTTTAATGATCTAAACATTCCGCCACATATATAAGGAACGGAACGACATGTTCAATTGCTAGCTAGTGCTTCCAAACGAGTTATATCAGAAAATGTAGATGCTGTTATGGCGACGACATCAGAGTGCCTTGCGAAATTGCCCCGACTTGAGAGAAAAAAAATTTCAAACAATAATTTTTTAGATTCTTTTTTTTATTAAGTTGTATTAAAAAAATAAACAAACTTCAAAATAAAACAAACATAGCCATTTAGCTGATTGTTTCATATACAGTGCCAAAAATGGTGATTTTTTAAATTTTTGTATAAGGACCCCCCAGAGAGGTTCCGTGGGGTGTGCCACTAGCAAGAGTTGGTCGACTCTCCGAAGTTAGTGGAGGTCGGTCATAGATTTAGACTCGATTGGGGCATTTTAAATGGGTCAAAGTGGGATTTATCAAAATTTTACCTTTGGGTCAAAATAAGGAACATCAAAATTAATTTTAAAGGTATGGTTCCTTGGGCAAAGTTCCTTATTTTGATCCCTAGAATACAATTTTCTTTGTCATTTGGCGGTGTTTAAATCGACCCGCCCTAATATACATAAAAAAACAAAATTGTTCAGGAGACCTGTTTTAATTTTTAATTTTCTATTATAGAAATAAACCTTCGTTCCTTCGTTGTGACCACGGCAGACTTAATTTCGTTCAGTATACTGTAAATCATTCTGGTTTAGGTCTGCCATTTTAAAAAAAGAGTCAGTATTTTTGAAAAAATAGGTAGCAATATCGCAGCTAATGTGTATAATAAATTCTGTTCTAACAGGACGACAATCTTGAATACACATTCCGCATTATAAAGTAATTTTTTTTAAATAATAAAGCCCAAACATGCTAAAGTTTGTCGCGATAATCAATTTTAAATTCCATTGATAAAATATCATCAGTTCAGGACATTAAAATATTTTTAAATAGTAAAACAAAGGCCATAAACTTGCCAACAAGGATACAGTTATATAAACAAGGAAACCTTCAGAAACATTAGGCAAGTTGGTCAATATTATACCTAAACGACTTCGAGGTGTCATTAAAAATAAAAGAGGTCCACGAAACAAGTAATAAGTAGTCGTAATATTATTTTTACGAAAATAAATATGCCTAAAAAGAAAATACACAACTTCAGCGCCATCAAGACTGTATTGTAGGACTTTAGTATATTTGGTATTAATGAGTCACCCTGTCAATGCCGTACTTATGCGTCTTTTTGGCAGCACTGCCAATTCAACCATCTTTGGGTAACACAATCTGACATGTTTAAAATAAACGGATAGAGGATATGGGGACGTTTGAGACATTTTCGGAACTTTTCAAACTGTAATCAATGAAGTATATAAGGAGGCTGCTTTACCTACGTCACATAGTTATCGTTTTACTGTCATAAAATAAAGTCGTGCTTAGGCGTAAATAAAAAGTGTTGTATAACCGAATCTTAAGTTGCTATATTAAGACAAACTGTATAAAGATAAAGTGAGAAAATAAAAACTGTAAAACAACAACAAAGTGGTGTTAATTTTATTTTAACGCAATCAAAAACAACTTTAACTTTTTAAAATGCTTACAACGTAACATTCGTGTCAGAAGTGAGATTATGTATATAAAATAAAATAAAAATTAAATAAATAAAAAATTACATTTCAGGAATTAAAAGTGGACAGACTCATACACGAATTAAACAAATTGGAGCTCTCAATAACTGGTAACAAGACCGAACTACAAAAGTGATTGTTAGAGGAATTTCATGGGTGTGGCGTTAACAGTGGTAGTTATGAATTTGATGATGAAGAAGAGCTTGAGATGAGTGTCCAACAACCACAAGCAGTATAGACGTTACTTCACTACTGGCTGTATGATGGAAAAAATGCAGGTACAGAACGAAATTCTTATGGAAAAAATATTGTAGTAGCTGAGGCGCAAGCGCTGAGATGAGAATCAAAAACTTTTGGCTGAGGTGCGTGAAACTTCTAGAGCTGATAACCAGAAACTTGTAGAGCCGAAATACGAAAATCTTTTAAAGCGACACCAAAGATGTTGCAGGAAAGATATGAGACGGTCAGCAAAAGAGTAACTGGCGTCGAGGCAAGTGTTAAATTTAGAGAAGACTGTTGACGAAAAATCTGTTGTAATGGAGGAAAAAATCAACAATCTCCAGTGTTTGCAGCAAAATAAAAACACCTTGCTTCGGTGGTAACTCACCCCTATCCGTATTCAAATTTCGTTTCGATATTATTGCCACCGGAATTGGGTGGGACGTTGAAGAGAAGGCCCTGGAATTAATTTTGGCATTAAGAGGTAGTGCAGTGGAAATTCTATAAACCATGCCAGCCAGCTGCAGAAACAACTACAGCGAATTAATGGTGGCGCTATTCGGCGATGAGCATAAACCAGAGCTGTATCGTATGGAGTTAAGGTGCCGAATGCAAAAGGCTAACGAGTCGCTTCAAGCATTTGCAATGGAAGTTGTGAGGTTGGTGCAGTTTGCATAACCAAAGGAAAACCACCCACTAGTGGACCATCTCAAGACCGAAGCCTTCGTCAAAGGCATACACAAAAGACAACCCTTGCAGATACTGTGGCATTCGCACTGGCACAGGAGACCGCTCGCACGATATCAAAGTCACAAATACTCCAGGTGCCCAATATGGAAGTTGTGGCAGCTAAGTAGGATGAAATCAATAAAATAGAGGAGATGGTTAAGCGGCACCTAGCTGAACAGAAGTCAAAATTCAAATTTTTTAATTGTGGAAATAGCGGTCACTTCTAGAGGAACTGTAAAGCGCCATGCAAAAGTTCAAGATCTTTCTCACTACCGAGAAATAATAACCGGGCCAATTACCATCAATTAACTAAAGAGTTCCAGCTAAACTAAGACGAGCTTGCACTGAGGGGTAATCCCACAATCTAAATATCAGTGATGCAGAAGAATAACAGCAAACTTACAGCGTGCGGGTACATTAATGGTAGACAGTCTATTCTCAGAACTGATGTAGTGAAGGGAAAGTGTGAATTACTCAATAATATAAGACTACTGTCTGCCACCTTCTACGGAAAAAAAGAGGTGGAGGTGACTACAGCCAATATCAGTGTAAGCCATGTTTTTATTATTGCCGATATTGTAGACGGGGTTATCATTGGTGCTAGTCTTATGATAGTCCATGGCATCAATATGAATATGGGGCAACAGATAATGAGTTGGCGTAATAAAGATATACTTCTCGACGTGGGATACCAGCTTCAAGTACACGCCAGAAGATTAGTTACTGTCAAACAACAAAAACTACCAGCTCAGACTGGATCAATGATATGGACGCGTATGGAGGGAGTTTGTGAGGACAATCGCTTGTGGGTAGTAACAGAAATTAAGACGGAAAGACCATCGTTAAATCCAACAAACAAGGAATAGTCCCGGTGAGGGTGCTCAATCTACCAGGCCACGAAAATTCATTTGTGACGACTCCGAGGTAGGCCAATGTGCTCCTGTAGAAGCGGTAGTAAACAGCGAACAATGCCAATATATCAGCCACTGATCAACAGCTATTTGACGAAAATGTAGATAAATGGGTAGCAGGTCTAGCAGCTTCAGAAATAAAAGAAGCCAAAAAGCTGCTAAAGAGGTAAGGGTTCTCCACGAAAAATAAAAGTCAAGGCAGAACAGCTATAGTCAAACATGGAATTAATGCTGACGAAGCGAGACCGATAAAACAGGCACCCATAAGTATACTTCTGGCTGAGAATAATGAGGTGAAGGAGCTGGTCAATGAAATGTAGAAGAGCGGTGCCATCATCGAGTCCTTGGGCTCACTTGTAGTTTTAGTTAAAAAGAAAGATGGCAGTACAAGATTCCGTGTAGACTTCACGAAGCTGAATAACATCACTAAAAAGGACTGCCACCCGCTACACGAGTTGACGACACGCTAAACACGCTAGATGGAACGAAGTGGATCTCAACATTGGATCTACAAAGCGGGTATTGGCAGTTAGAGATTGCAGATAAAGATAAGGAAAAAACTGCTTTAAGTGCGAACGGTGACCTATAGCAGTTTAAAGTTATGCCACTTGGGCTATACAATGCATCGGCCACATTCGAGCTGCTTATGTAAGTCACAAGAAAAGGCGTTTCAGACATTTAAAGACCTATTTTGAGCCGCACCGGTTTTGGCGTATCCAGTCCCAGGTGAAAAATTCATCCTTGACAGTGATCCAGTGGATATGGTATTGGTGGTGTACTTTCACAAGTGCTCAATAGGACAGAAAAAGTCGTAGACTACTATAGCCGCACATTAGCAAAGCCTGAACGGAATTATTGTGTGACTGGACGTGAGCTACTGGCAGTGCTGGAATGCATAAAACATAACCATAAGTACCTATATGGTCAACATTTTCTGCTAAGGACTAATCATTCCGCACTGCTGTTGCAATTTAAGAACTCTGAAGGACAGCTGGCACGTTAGATTGAACGCCTCCAGGCTTATGATTTTAGCATTGAACACCGAAGTGGCATAAAACATGGAAAGTCTGATGCTCTATCACGTCGGCCTTGTAATTATTAATGCAAAAATTATGTGTAAGCCGAGCGGAAGGAATCCATCACTGTTATCTGGCTAACGTAAATAGATGCAAACGAAAACTGGTCAGGAGCGCAAAGAAGTGTCCCAATATTGTCAAAGATTTCAGTAACAAAAGAAGAGGACAGACGGCGCACCCGCAATGACATATCAGCAAAATTTCCTCTTATAAAGGCGTATTGGACCCCCGCAATGAAATATCAGCAGAAGGTCCTCTTACAAAAGCGTATTGGACCCAATGGGACACTCTGAAGTTAGTTAATGGGTGCTTACATCGCCATTGGAAAAGTTTAGATGGTAAAACTTCATCCAACCTTACAGTGGTGCCTTCCTCTAAAATGAGTTCCATAATAGAGTCAGCGGAGGACACCTTGGGGCGACAAAGACTCTGGAAAAACTAAAACAACGTTTTTATTAGGTTGTATGTCAGTAAGCAGTGGGGGATTGGATAGCAAACTGTACCCAGTGTTTTGCACCTAACGGTGCAGTAAGCAGAAGCCGCGATCAGCTGAAACAATACAACCCGGGCGCACCCTTCGAGCGGATAGCGATGGACGTAGCAAGCCCTCTTCCTGTCACTAATGCTGGAAATTGTTATGTTCTCGTCGTGATGGATTATTTGAGCAAATGGTCAGAAGTGTATGAAATACCCAATCAAGAGGCGAACACAATTGTAAATGTTTTTGTGAACAACTGGGTGTGCCGCTATGGGGTTCCAATAGATCTGCTCTCCGAACAAGGTTGAAATTTGGATTCTGCTATATTCAAAGAAATGTGTGAGAATACTGTATTAAGAAGACTCGAACGACGCCGCTTCACCGCAGTCTTATAGAATGGTAGAACGATTTAATCGAACCCCGGAGTAATACGTGCGAAAAGTAGTGAGTGAGCAACAGAAGTATTGCGCCGAACACCTACTGGGATTTTTACCGGCGTGCCGATTAATTGTTCAGACTTCAACATCTAGATCACCTGCCGAGACTATTTTTTGTGCTGAGCTAAAATTACCAGGTGACTTGGAGTTTGGTGTTAAGCATACCACAGAAAAGAATGCCACATATGCCGTAAAACAGGAAAGCCTCAACTTCACGAATTTGTGAGCACTCGTATAAAAATGGTAACCGATAGAATGAAAGCCAGATATGATCGTGTAGCAAATACTGAAGGCTTTCATGAGGAACAACAGGTTTTCACAGCGGAGGAAAGGATGATCTCCCAAGCTGCAAAAGGTTAAACGATGTGGTATACATAATACAGAAAAACAATAGCCCGCGATCTATAATGAAAGTGGTACATCTCTGGCGACTGGCGAGCTATGGGAAGAAAGATAATAAGCCTATTCGGGACGAACAGGCTTAAGTGGGAGGCAGTGCTGCGCAAATAAAAATGCCTAAATAGAAAATACACCACATTAGCGCCTTCAAAACTGTATTGTAGGATTTTAGTATATTTGGTATTAATGTGTCACCCTGTCAATGCCGTACTTATTTGTGCATTTGGTAGCACTGCCAATTCAACCATCTCTGGGTAACACAATCTTACATGTTTAAAATTAACAGATAGAGGATATGAGAGCGATTAAGACATTTCCAAACTGTAGGCAATTAGGTATACCTACGTCACATGGTTATCGTTTGGCTGTCAGAAAATAAAGTTTTGTTTAGGCGAAAATAAAAAATGTTGTATAAACGAATCTTAAGTTGCTGTATTCAAACAAACTGTACAAAAATAAAGTGAGAAAATAAAAACTGTAAAACAGCAATAAAGTGGTGTCAATTTTATTTTAACGCAATTAAAAAGTACTTAAACGTTTTAACATTATGTAGGAATTGATTTAATTTATTTTCTTTGATATTTACATTTTAAATTGTCGCGTGTGAAATATTCTTTAATTTATAATAAATCCATAAAAATTATTATTTTTCTATGTTGTATGTATCAAAATAGATTTTTATTATTCAGATACGTTACTATTTTATATTTAAAATAAATTTTGGAAATATCTTAAGTGTTTTTTTTTATTTCAAACGAAATTATCACATTCGTTAAAAATCTTTTATTTATTTCTTATTTATTTTGTTCCATAATGTAGTTTACAGTATTCTGTACATTTTGGAATATTTAACTAAAATAACGTTTTTGGAATTATGACACTAATGAAGTACATAAGTGACATGTATATATAATTTTAATGATCAAATAATATATATATGTACGCATGTATATTATATTTGTAATTTTAGGTGTGTTCAACAACTTTACTTGCAGAAACTTGGAACAAGGTGGTAAAAAAATTTTTTACTTAAAAATTGCTCTTTGAATAATTTTTGCAAGTAAAAATTTTACCAGCATGCTTTTGCAAGAATTTTTTTGCGGTTCAATTTATAACTCTCTTCTGATGTTCTCTCATTGCAAATTTTTAAATTAATGAACACTTTCCCGGTAACAATTGTTACAAATTCATAACAATTTTTAGTTACTGAACAAACATTTTTATTGTGCAATTTTGATGTTGGTTAAGTGCAAGCCGTAAGCCGCTGTTTGCAACTCTATACAATATGCAAAATTTTTTATTTTTCGTTTGCTTTTTAACATAGATTCCACATTTTTAAATTCGCTATATGAGTTCTGTAGTTCGCGTTTTTTTTTTTAATGTGGCAACTTTTGTAAATCTTTAAACAATAAAACATAACCAGGAATAATTGTTATTTAGCACTTGAAATGTCTTTAAATGGATTCTTGGATTTTTTTCAAAAAGGAAAAGTGGGTTTTTCATAACTTCATCTTAACAACTTATTTTAAGCTTTAAAATTTGTAGACATTTCGACCAAAAAAAAGATTCACTGCTGGAACAATTCGATACTCTCTTCATAAGCAGGCACAAGCGAGCCTTCAATCTGGTATAAATCTTAGACAAGTTGTTCGTCTTCCTGAAGGAGAAAATTTAAACGATTGGATAGCAGTTCATGGTAAAATATCAAAAATTTATGCGTTGAATGTTATTTTTTTTTTTAATTACTTATGTCCATATCTGCATACGTATCGTATGTACATATGTATGTAAAAGTATGTTTATATCGCGATCTAAATCAAAAAGATTCATAATCATATGTGATATCGTTTTTGGTTTTGTAATAACTCAGCTTACAGAACAAATAATAGGCTGGATAGTATATTTTAAGGTTTGATTGTGTTTTAAAGAACAACGGATTTTTTGAAATTAGTTTTGATATTCAGAAAAACTTCTAAAATTTATGTTTGGTGTTTTCCTTTTGCATTTGCAGAGCTTGGTAATGATTGGCAATCTTAAAACAATGGTTTAGCAGTTTTTTGAGTATACAAAAGTATGCGTAAATAAAAAAAAAAAAAATAAAACCGAAAATTTTTTATAATGCAAACTGGGTCTTAAAAAAATCCGAATACCTCCGTCAAATAGGAACTTCATTAAGGTACTTTGGCATTGATGCAACCAATTTTTTAGTATAATTAGACCTAATTATTTCCCATTCTCCATTTAGTACCGTTTAGAGATTCTTGATGTTTTTACAAAGTACTTAGCCTTCTTTATAATAAATCCCATATATATTCCTTGGAACTTACGTTCGGTTAGTGCGTTGGAGTTCAATTGTTTTTTCAATATACAACAATCAAAACCTTTGTATTGTGTTTAATATTTTTTGAGTCGTTGTCTTGCTGTAATACGTAATCATATTCAATGTCAAATTTTCTTATACTTGTATTGAGATTTGTTTACAGTACGTCTTAGTAAGCCCTATGATCCATTGTCAATGGAATAAACTCCACATCCATTTCTCCACATATTTCCTTGTCACACAGCCCCATACCATCACATCTTTATTAGCATAATAAGCTGTTGGTTTTAAGTTTTTGGCAATCAGCACTTTCAAGGCATTTTTGCAAGGCTTTCTCCACAATAGGTGGCGTCCTTTTAGGACAAAAATACAGTACTTGACTTCATCCTAAAAATAAAAGCTTTTTCCAGAACTGTAGAGATTTATTTATGTGTTCCTCAGCGAAAGGAATACGTTTTTGTATATTAACTTGTTACACTAGTAGCTTCGTCCGTGCTAGTAGAACTATTTCAAAGTTCTGTGTATTGTATCTTTGAACACTTCTTTATCCAGTTCTATATTTATGTTTTTAGCAATTCCTGACGCTGCTAATCTGGGGTTTTCTTCACTGAATGCACTATATTGCACCTTTTAAGTTCAGATAATTTCGTTGGGTGACTAGAACGAAGCTTTGAGATTAAAACTCCCACCTTAAAATTTCAACCTTATATTATAATGTTACGTTTTAACCTTTTTAAAATAAAATAAATCTTTTACTTAGTTTTTAATTAAAATCCTTTATTTACACAGTTTTGTGCACCACTGCTTGTAACCTTTTCACATGCAATAACAATTTTTATTCTTAATTACTCTTTCCGTTTATAACTTTCTTAACAACAGTAATTACTCGACAGATCCTTCTACCTAGAGATCTTCCAACCCGATCATAGTTATAACTTAGGTTCGATCACAACCTCTTCAACCAGAGTTTAACCACACTAAATTCTCTTAACACCGAGTTCAAACCAAAAACACGTTCGCTGAGTTTACAACACATAAACTCTTCTCGCTGAGTTTACAACACATAAACTCTACTCGCTGAGTTTACACCAAATAAACTGATTGTTTATCGTATCGATGTGCTTTTTATATAGCTGAGTAAACAACACATCGAAACTCTCGATATTTCAGATAGGTTCAGCGTTACCGTTAAGTTTTTTTAAATAGTGACACAAAAATGGAACTTAAAAAAAGTCGCACAAAAAGTTGCATTAAAAAAAACCGCACAAGTGGTTTTATTGTTTTTATTTAAATAAAAAGTTAAACAGAGAAAAACAAAAATAATTCAATAGTTCAATAAATAACAAATAATTCATTACTAATGTTAAAATTAAATTTATTATAATATAACTTTATAGCAATATATATAAGATGTATTTGTAAATAAGAAAGTATATACATGTATGTACATGTACATATAAACTTTCTTATATATATATTATATACGTATGTATTTACAATTTTATATACACTACTTTTATTTACCTTTTTAATACACAAGTATAGGTTTATTTTGTTTAAATAATCAATTCTTTTTTCACTAAGTAATAGTAAAATATCGGAAGAAGAGAGACTCTTAAGTGCAATAAAACTTTTGTAATTATTTGCATTTTATTTTAAATTTATTTTTTTTTAAGACTTACTTCCTATATTTTTCTGTCAGTTCACTATTTGGAATCCAACTTTCTATTTCCTTATCTAATAAATTTAATGAAGACAACATGGATGCACAAGTTTCTACTTTTAATCTATTTGTTAACTTATTTTTCACGAGGCCTAATTTAGAAAAAACTCGTTCAGCGCACGCGACGCTGTGAGTTAACATATGCACAGCCAGCTTGTATAAGTTTAAGTACAAAGGTTCATTTAATGAATTTTTAGTATTACCTATTGTGTGTCAAAAACGTTCACAATTCTTTAACTTAAAATTGCATTCATACTGTTTATCTTCTGCCTTACTCTAATAATTTATATTCGCTAATAATAGCCTCTAGAACAGTTATAACTAAATTCTGAAATGAGATATATGTAGGCAATATCTTCAATGTTTGTAAAATACCTCGGTTGAAAATACTAAAGACTTAGCCTTTAATCATTAATGTTGACGCTAAATAATATCTCGTCACATAGTTTTTGGAAAAACTTTGAAATATTTGTTTTTATTGCTATGTAATATCTTTTATGTAAGAAGTATCTTTGTAATTATTATTCTCAGTCTTTGTTATTTTAATGTATTCTATTTTGAAAAATTTGCACTAAAATTTCTTTAGTGTAACTCAGTAAAAATATAATTTGTGATGTTTCACATTGAAAACATTTATTTAGTTTGTTCATTATACCTAATATATAGGACACAAATTTTATTTAAACCAGATTTTCAAATGTTAAACCTTGAATAACAATAATTTTTCTAAAGTTGATATTATTTATTAATATTCTAGCGATTATGAAATTTGATTGTGAAAAATTTGATTTAAAAGATAGAAAGTGTTAGTGGTACTAATGTCACAAAAAAAAAGTGGCAAAAGTGGCAAAAACTTATGGAAAGTATTAAAATTAATTGCATTTTAAAAAATCACACAAAATGATTTTGGCCGTCAAATAAGTTGCAAAATGCGACTTTAGTCGCATCAACGGTAACGCTGGGTAGATTCCATTTATTTCTTTTAGTTTCGTTTTAGTTCTTATGTAGACATGCGAATGTAAACATCTACTTCTTTCAGGTCTTATGATTTGTTGTTGTTTGTTAAGTCTATTACTTGTTTTTCTTTTCTGCCTAATTGTTGTTGCCGTTCTATTTTTATTTACTTTATTCCTGCTAATGTTGTTGTCGATTTAGTTATTTGTAAACAGCACGTTTAGTTGTTTTTGCTGCTTTTGTTTATTGACTTTAGCGATGTGTTAAACGACAGTTGTTCCCAAACTTGACTTTCGTAACAATATGATTAAGTGTAATGTATTTTAAAAGACTGAAATAAAGACTTAATTCTAGGGAATAAGGTTGTACAGCTTCTTTTGACGTTTATAGTAAGTACGCGAAAGTATACTTACATACAAATAAACGGAACTTCGTAACTCCTTCTGTCGTTGAATGATAGCATAAAAATGAAGATTTAAACATATATAAAGCGGTTTTTAGAAGGTTTTTGGCTCAAGGTGCAATAATATTCAAGAAAAGTGACAAAAATAATTAATAATGCTGAACATAAAATTACAGTACATTTATGGAAACAAGAAAAAACTTAAAACGAAATCAGTAAAGTAGTTGAAGGAGCTAACCCCTCTATACAGAGGTTGGTTAAAAAATTTAAAAAGCTGGAGTTTTAATCTCAAAGCCTAGTTCTAGTCCACCAACTCAATAGACAAAAGTGAATTGCTTTCGCTGAAATAAACCTCCAGATTTATGAAAAAGTTATATTTAAGGATGAAGTCAAGTACTGTATTTTTTTTCTTTGGAGAAAGCCTTGAACAACATATTATACTAATAGAGAAGTGAAGGTATGGGGCTGTGTGGCAAGCAAAGGTTTAGGTAATGTGGAGTTTATTTCAGTAACAATGGATCATAGGACCTAGTAAGACGTTCTGTAACCAAATCTTACTGAAAGTATTTTAAAATTGGGTATTGAAGATGATTACATATTTCAGCAACGCAGCGGCTCAAAACATATTGCCCTCATTACTATGTAGGTCTTGATTGTTGTATATTGTAAAAAACAATTGAAAACTCCAACGCAATAAGCGGACTTAAGACCCAGGAAATATTTTTGGGATTTACTAGAAAGGGGAATACGAACTTGGGTAAAAACGGTAGTAAATGGTACTAAATTCTTGTTCGTAGTGGGAAACTAATTTCTTTTTTTTTAATCCAGTTTGAATTATAAAAATCTTTGATATATTTTCATTTTATACTTTTGCATATGTATCAGATCAGCAATGGACCGCTTTCTCGCTACTCTTACTCATGAATTTATAACTACTAGCGTATTCAGTGGCTGACATAGCCGCTTTCTCGCATTTTATATTTTAATTATGTATGTGTGCATATAATTTAGTGTTTTAAAATTAACTCCTATATTCATGAAATTCAAAATGAGTTTTAAATGTATTTTAAATCATATTTTCTTTAAAAAGATTTGAAAACATATTGTTTTTTAATACCATATAAGCCTAAAGATTAACAATATAATGTTTTCCAAAAAAAATTCTCTTAACAAAATCCAAAAAACTGTTTTTTATATAACAGATAGAAAATACTTATACATACCATACATATTTTCATATAACAGATAGAAAATCCTTATACATACCATACATATTTTCTTTTGTTTTTTATGTACAGTGAACTAAAAAAGTTTAAGTACACCTTATACTCAGAAAAACATACATAAACAATTACCCAATTCATAAAATGTTATAGTTGTCGTAGATCGGTAGAAACTATGACAAACTTCAACAATTGTACATAATCTTGTTGGTAATTTCCATTTAAAAAACTACTACAACATGTACGACAATTTTTCCTGTTTCCGAAATGTATCAATACACCAGTTTTATTCAAGAAATTTGATAACACTGGATAACATCTACACCAATATTTACGACAAGGTGTTCACAAAATGAAATGCCATTTAATTATAATCTACAACAATATAACATTTTGTGAATTGGGTAAATGTGTTCCATATTCTTTTTGACACAAACAATTATTAAAGCGTATATATTTAATTTCTATGCCTATTAAAAATTATGAAATCATTAAAATACAGCGTAAGGATTATAAACGACAACTTAAGAGACCCGCAATGCCACTAATTCATATCAAAAAAGTTTACGTACACTAACTGAAAATTATTTGCAAGAAAACAAAAAATTGAAAGTTAGTCAAATTAACATTATGTAGGTCCTGCATACTTATCAACTACCGCTTGCAGACGACGATGCATAGTTCTGGCTAATCTTTTAATATAATTTTCAGTTATTTTTAGCCATTCTATTGACAACGCGTTTTTAAGGGATTATTTTCGAAATGATTTTGATTGTTCGAGTCATTTGCTCTAATTAATCCCATGGGGCTGATTCTGGCATTCGTATACGAACAATTTCTTATTCGAACTTTTTTGTCTATTTGGAATTCTGTTATTCGATCACGAATAAAATGAATCGAAATTTCTAATGATGGTTTTCGAACAACAATTCGAATGTAAGCTTGCGAGTTTTTATTCGTAAGCAAAGAAGCATGCAAAGTAAACTCTTTTCACAAGTAAATTAGTTAAATAAAGGCAGTTGGAAATAAATTTAGGCAAATTTAATATATTTAACCATTTTTGGTCCAAAGTAAACACTTAGGAACTTTATGGCAAAGCAAACAGACATAGAAAAAAAGTTTAATGCCAAATAGTTACCAAGTAAAAGCAAGCATCAACCGACCTTGGACAACCTTACCCTTAAATTTAAAGCCTAAGGTCCACCAGCAAAAGATTCCAAGTTATTGCGCAAGGTGACATATAAAGAAAAAATTTTAAGTAATAATTTTTTATTAGATATACGCTGATCAAGATTAAAAATATGTGGTGAGCCGTTTTTTGGAAGTAGGAATAAAATATTAACTGAAACAGTCTTAAAAGTCCCTGGGGAAAGACTTATAAAAGTTTTCGATTGCTTTTGCCAACAAAAAAATAGAAGATCTATCTTAACGTTATTTAAAAAATCCAAAATTATGTTCTGTGTTCTTTTATTCAAGCATTGTAACTACTACACCATGTCACTTACTTATTTTTAGAATTTTCATAATTTTTTGAATATTTTATCCAGTGTTGTAAAACATATTTTTGTAAGCTTTTTACAACACTTAAGGTATAATTCTATTCGTTTCGTGTCGAGTAACATTATTAGAAAATTGTACGCTATCGAAATATTTTTAATTTCGAATTTCATTTCTCGGTCAATTTTTTTGGCTGACCTGTCTGCTTTATGAAGTATTCTTCCTTCATTTTTGTGCTTTCTGACAATGTCCCCAACTGTATTTGGTTTCATATTCAGAATTTCAGCAATCTCTTTGTACTTTTTATCTTTTTCATAATGGAAAATAACAAGTTTTTGCTGTTCTAAAGGAGTGTTTTTTCCTTTGCGCCCCATTTGTATAATTTGCAGTGAAGTAGAATTTTGGACAGGCAAGAAGGAGGTGTTATGTACTTTTATTAAAACGTATCTCTATATTGCTGGAAAAGTAGCTGAATAACATGTTTTTTTTTGCAAATAGCATATAAATAGGTGAAAAACCGAATATTAATGGCGCTTAGTAAACAGGGTTAACAAACGTTGATCGATTTATCACGGTTGTAGGGTTACCATAGAGCAATTTTTTCCATATATTTGAATACTCATACTGATAACATTTATTTAAGTTTTTGCTATTCTTCTGATTACCTACCCATTTCGCTAATGCCAGGGTGTTATTATCGATAAACTTAAAAACCGAATATTAATGACACTAACTGTACTTTAATACAGGGATGAGCAACTCGCGGCCCTCGGCCCACTTGCGGCCCGTTTAACATGTCATTGCGGCTCGCCAAGTATTTTTAAAATTTGGCTTATTTTATTTACTTTCTCCCATCAATATTTCCCAGCTTAGACGGTAAAAGATGTTTTGCAAGGATTTTTATTATTCTTGTTTAAATTAGCATTTCTGTTTAAAATTTTTTTTTGAATTTTTATTTATTTGTCTCTTTAGCTTTCAGCATAAATAAATATTTATATTAAAAAAAAATTTAAAAAAAATACGAACAAGAAATTAAAACAAATATCAAGTACATGAACATGTTTACTCTTTTATGTTCTCTACATATGTACATAAAGTTAAGTTTTATGCAAGAACACTCATATCGTCTAAATAGCGTATAACGCGGTATTTCAACAACACGATTTAAATAGAATTCCGTTACAGTTCATCGTGAAACTGTGACTTGTATAACGCGAAATTGAAAAGAAGTGTTGGCGACACTAATTTGTGCATACATATTTCTTTTTAATGTAAAACGGGGGGTATCCCTTTTGTTCAAACATCAAATACGAACGCACCGCCTCTGTGGTTATTTGTGTTTGCTTCTGTCACACAATTAGTCAGACTGGAAAGCTGTTAACTAACAATAATACCGATTTAAAAAATGTATTTTTTTCAGTAAACATCGAAAACTTTTATAAATCATATGTGAGGCCTGAAAATTTCCGCTTTTGACGAAAAATGCGAAGCAAATGATGTCTCTGTTTGGAAGTACGTACGTTTGCAAACAATTATTTTCAACCATGAAATTTATCAAAAACTACCACCGATCAAGACTAAGTGATGCACGATTAGAAAGCTGCGTACGAGTAGAAATTTCATCAATTTCAGCTGATATCGATCAGCTTGTATCGAAAAACAGTGCCAAATTTCTCACTAAAAATACTTGCCTTTTTTTTGCATTAAAATCTGTGTGTGAAGTCTTTATTTCTTTTAAATTTTTTATTTTTTATATTAATGTTTATTATAAATAAAATTTTGAAAATTATTAAAAAGTGTTACTTTATGCACGGCCCTCCAAAAAATTTAAAAATCTAAATTAGCCCGTTGATTAAAAAGGTTGCTCACCCCTGCTTTAATACCATTTCATATTTAGCGTTCTTCTCACAAAGAAAGTTTTTCTGGCGACCTGACCGTTGTTTTCTATGCAAACTTCCATTATTTAAACATGGTTTTATAATCGTTTGCGCATTAGAATGAGGTTTTTATATAATATTTTGCAGTTCCTGTCATAACTTATTTTCCGGATACAGTTTTACTATCACATTCCTCAGCTTAAGTGGTACTTCTTTTTCTCGAACCACTTCGTTAGCATTATAGTAAGCTCAACACACAAATAACTTAATAATCAAGAATAAAATTCTTTAAAACTCACAAGTATTTTACTTTCTTATAAGCAGGTCTAAGAAAATTTTTACTTTTACGAAAACATTAACTTAAATATGCCAAGAACTATCTGTGTACGTAAACTTTCTTGGCATCATATATAGCTCTTTTCGACTTTATGTAACTCTATGTAAGTAATGGAAATTGTAGTAGTATTACGAAAATAAAGTATTCTTAAAAGTATGTAAAGACAAAAAAAATCAACTTTTATAAAAAGAAAAATAATAAACATTAGCAACATTATGAGTATAGTAGGTATACTTAAACTTTTTTGGTTCACTGTATGGCTAAACAAAAAAAGTGTTTTCTTTCTTTGTGTTAATAAGAGTTTTTCAGCCGTTATATTCACAAAGTACTGAACCGATCTGTACAGAAAAAGCTTTAAACCCATACATATCTTTCTAAAATCGGTGCAGTAGAACCGGCGTAAAAGGGATATAATGAAATGTGTTAGCCTATTAATTATATACATAGATAATTCCGTACAAATCATTCAAAATCATACTCACAATAACGTTGATTCATAAATATAGGTAGCAATGAGTATGAATTAAACGTCGTACTCATACTTATAGCATACTTATAATTCACTAGACCTGCAAAACTATCGATAGTCGGCCCATTCAATATTTTCGATAGTTAGCAAAAAAAAAAAATCGATACTATCGAATGCTTTTAAAGGCTGAGTTAGTGAAAACAATATACAACGTAAGACTTTGCACTATTGTCAAACTTTAGATGTTAGTAAGTGAAAACGTATCGCAGCCAGTTCAGTCAGCCATTTATTGTTAAAGTAATGCCAAAGTTGACATTTGCCGCGTAAAAATCAAAATTCTATAGACTTTATACGTGACAATGAAAACGTAAGCAACAACGTGCTTTGGTTATGTTAGAGAATTTCACAGATGATCCCTAAGTACACTATACGTTTTCACTAACTCAGCCTTAAGTGTTACTTGTAGCAACAATATTAGAATATGTATAAGTTAAAGGAAAATATTAATAGTAAATAAACAGTATTAAAACAAATAATAGGGACACTTTATTTTTTGCGATATGTCATAAAATTTGATGTATTGAAGTTTTTTGATGGAAGAGTAATCATTATATATAGCGGAAAATTTTCAGACCATGAAGTGCTCTAAAACTAAAGTAATTAACGAGATCCAGCGAAGAATACTGCACAGACTATGGGAAGAAAGCGTGGAACAACTGTCAGTTTTATGAACTTTTAAATCTTACTTCAAAGAATTATCCCTTTAAGTCATCAAAAAGCCTCAAAAATTAACTTATACTCCTGTTTCAAGTCGCACAATAAGAAAAAAAACTTATGGAAGCTAGACTTATGGGTAAGAGTCCTCAAAATGTATAATTTTTCAGAAAACGGAACAACACCTGCACTGTAATAGGTAGAACAACATGCTATGGTCTGACGAAATGAAGATTAATTTGTTTGGCTTAAATGCAAAGTGTACAAACATATTTTAGTTTAATAAATAAAAATTTAAGAGACTGTTAAACCGTGTCCCTATGTAACTATACGGTTGATAACCTGCGTCGAACAAATTTTTGCAAATGTGACTTTGACTAAATTTAGTGGCCTGCGTATTTACTCATAGAATTTGACGATAGTATCGATAGTGAAAAAAAAACTATCGATGGTCAGCCAAAAACAAAACTATCATAGCATTAATTCATTTATCTGAAAATACTCATGATTCGAAACATTCAACTCATTCGAGTAGTACTCGTCAAGTAAACAGCAGTATTGGTCAAAAGAGAAATTAAGAAAAAAATGAAAAGTAGCGCAGCAATCACATAACTTCATATTCGCATCATACTTATTTTTCATCGCCTATCAGTGATGTATTTTGCTTTTTTTTTTGCCAAATTGACGATTTAAAAGCGCCAATCATTTTGTTATAAATTTATACATACTTAGTTCTTTGAATTATAACAACAGTAAGTTTAGAACAAAAACAAAAATTTACAATACTTAAAGTATTTCTTAGTTAAGTTAGGTTAAAGGAAACACATATCGTCATATGAAACCTAAAAATTCATATTATTTATTTATTAAATAGGAAAGTATCAAAATTTCTTACATACTAGGAAAATCTATTATACAGACTTGGCTTTGTCTTATATCTTAAATATCAACAAAATTTTTAAAAGAATAAAGATGCGGTATAAAATCTTACAAAAAACTGGAGGAAAATTATTATCAAAAAACCTTCAATATAAACAAAAAACAATAATTACTATAAGAGCCATAAATTACATTTCAAAAATTTTACAAGAGAAGCAATAAACGTCTAAAATAAAGAATAAACCAAAAAAGCTAATTTTTAAATTTGAAGAAAAATTTCCTATTATTGTATTGTTATAGAGATATGAAATTTACGCCTTTTAGATTTAGTCTTTCCTATTGTCATATGTTTTTTTTTTAAATTTTTAATCATTTTTAGGAATATTATTTAAGATGCCTATTTCCCTTTTTTCCAAATCAGCTAAGTATTATCTTGTAAATGCATGAAGCTAAAAAGATCTTTTTTTTTACATATAACTCGATATTTTGAAGGTTTTTCGAAAATATTTATATTCGATAGAGCCTATCAGAAAAAAAAAAAAAAAAAAAAAATTGTAAGACCTTAAGTATTTCAACTACGTTCTTTTTTATCGGAAAAAAATTGTATGGCCAGTGGTTTGGTACGGGCAGGTAAGCAGGTAAGCACTTGTATTGTAAGAAAATATTTACGCCATTTGCAAATTTACGCCATAAGTAACTGCCAGCATGACTATTGTAAAATTCTTTATATTTTCTTTGTATTTCGTAAGTCGAATCCTCCTCACAGACTTTCATGAAGGTGGTTGTTCCGGTGAGTCTATTAATGATACGTATTTTGTGTGCTTTTCGAGTAATTCGCCTAATATGATATAAAGAATCTTGGCTCCGAAGTTTGTTTCCGGTTTTCTTAATCGCTCACAGCCACTTCTAAAAGTAGCATTTAAGAAATATAAAATACTTTCAAAAACTCGTTTAACGCTCAATGGCCGCTAGAGCTGGAATCACTAATGCGAGAGTTTTTGAACAACCCTTCAAAACTTTTTTTTACCTGGGAAAAACTTCTTTATCTTCTCTGCCGTTAGGAGCCGCCGCTAAGCTCTAGGTTCCATTTATTATTCTTAAACATAGAGTCGGGTGCAGTTAATTGGTTTTGAGAAATTCCCCTTGTTTCACTTTGGATGTTGTGAGAGTTCGTACATGATCTGTACAATTTTAGAAGTTTAAAATCAATTAATTTTTTATTCGAACAAAAGCAAAAGTCGAATAATTGATTACTCTAATGTTATACACATATTTACTTGATATTTCCATTTGTTTATTTTCAGTGGTCGACTTTTTTAATCGCATTAATTTAATATATGGCACAGTTTCAGAATATTGCGATGAAACTACATGTCCAACAATGTGTGGAGGTTCGAGGTACGAATATTTATGGGCAGATGGAGAGAGGTAGGTCAAAAACTCGGTTGCTAAGTTTTAAAATACAATTATTAAATCCGCACATATATATTTTTAAAAGATTATACAAACATGTCTGTTAAATTGTATTATCAAACTTTTATGTTGCGATGTATAAATTATGCATTATTTTTATGTTTATTTAAATATATCATTTAACCTTTTATTTTTCATGCTCGTATTTTATTAAACATTTAAGTTGCTACATGTAGTTTTTTTCAGGGTGGTATCTCATTTACCTTCATCTTACTCTCAATAATTATCACTAATCTCTCTCTGTATTATATTTAACACAAATTTGTTAAATGGTCCTTCACCAGTCGCTCTAACCTCGTGACTATTATTTGCGACTTTCTTGCCTTTTTCCAACCAGATGTTATAAGTTTAATATAAAATTATATATTTTTTAATAAGTCTGTTTCATTTCTTTTTTATATTTTACAGGAGTAGTAATAAATACTCGGATAACGAACTTTTTATGTAGTAATTTTGATTTTATGTACATCACTAAAGAATAATATTTTTACTGTACTTAACCAGGGGATCAGACGTTCAATTTTTGCGTTATAATTTTTAAAACACACACTATTTGACTAACACACTCACATTTTCAAAAATTGATGCGAACTTGATCACCAATTTTACTTTCCATCGAGTGTCTCAACTTGCTATCAATTCGCCATGTTATTTTTTCTTCTTCTTTTTCTATTTTTTTATACTAAAATTATTTTCCAATTGAATGTAGCATACGTCACAGCTTTAAATTTTAACAATTTCTGACAAGTATGAAAAAAAAAATTGAAAGAAAAAATTGCACGTGTGGCCGCACCCTAAGAAGTGAAAATTATTTTTAATATGATTATTATTATTAAATTTTATATGAGTGCAGTTGTTAACTTCTTGCCAACTACAGCTCTTGATCAGCAGATGATGGCATTTTTATTTGTTCATAATATAAATTTCACTTTAAAAGTACTATTAAAGTGGATAGCTTCCTACTTTAAATTTTTTTAAGTTAACGTAGGTCAAACAAATGGACTTTAAGCCAATGGAGCTTTTCACCGTCACGTACAGACAAATTCAACGCTTAGTTCTTAATAAAGCAGATATCTGTTCTGTTTTCTATTATGTAATAGACTAGTAGTCTTTTAGTCTTTTACTTAAAACTTTTTTAATAATTCTTGTAATGCTGAACAATAAGGGCAAACAGTACCCGTCACGTGTGGTATAGTTCTTGTCTACCAACATTTGTAATTGTATGTTTGAATGCACATTTTAGCAAAACTATTACGCATAGAATGAAAGAGTCTAAGAAGTAAATTATAGCTAAAAACCAAGCTTGCTACTTGCAATTTTTTTTAACGCCTATTTGTAATTAAAAATATGTTTTTTAAATTCCATCACGTATAATATAATATATCACATATAATAGCTTCATGTGTGGGACAAAGTTGTATTTATAACTATAAAGTAAAAAAAAAACTATATTTGAAAACAATTTTGTCCACGTTTAAACTGTTTTCTGTACTCCATCATTTTTTCATTAGTTAGTCAAATGGAAGTTTAAAATTCCAGTTATCGCTTTGATATATTTCCATGTTGATGCAGAATTAATTTTTCTTAAATTGCCTAGCTTGGTACATAAATCACAAGAGTTTTTTTAAACTAATTGAGAAGCCAAATCAGCAAAGGCCGTGCTTGTTTGGACGCCTACATGTTCGTTTAGGCTCATCATTTTTCCTTTATTAACTTTTCCGTCCGATGTAGCAAAATATTTCCAAAATAGGGCTTTTTGTATTTTTCAAGCATCTTTAATGAAAGTTTTATAATATAATGGCAGTAAAGGACTGTCACATTCTCGAAAAATGTATCTTTACTTGACATGCTTGCGATTAGACTTGCTGCAACAGCAGTTTTAATTTTACGCGCCAGTTCGGTTATTACCGCTCTTTTTTTTCTTAGTGATTGAGGAAAGGCTTCCAGAGCCAGTTGAACGGCTTCAGATAAGGTTTGTTTTTAATGTATGGCGATTTGATACTTCATTAATATTTTGATCTTAAAATCTTAGTAATAATTTTAGTAATAAGTTTAATTTTTAAAATTGGAATATATCAGATATTTTTTCTCTGCGTCATGTACTGACGCTTTTTATCACCAAGAATCAATTATTAATAAGCTGTTTACATAAACATTTTTTCATTGATTTTTAGACCACTGAAAGTTAGCTGTAAACAAAAAATATTAGTTTGTTTGGTTGACTTGTTTTACAATTATTATTATAAAAATGAAATATGCGTCACTTGTGGGACATATAAATTTACCTTTACGTTGTAATTAATATATCGTTAACAAAAAAATCTACAAAAAAATTTAATGCAGATTAATAGTACTCACATGAACTAAGAAAATAAACTAAATTTCTATCTGATAAGCAATAGCGACAGGGACCTCTCGAAAAATGGTGTAGATTTAAATGAAAGAGTCTACTTGTTGTTACTTTGAAAACATTAACCGTATTTTAAAGGAATTTGATTCATCGCTAGAATTTATCGGCCGAATTATGAAAAACAATTACCTGGGAATTTTTTCTCTTTTAATTACCCCTATTATCAAATAAATTTTCCCTAAATTTTTTAAATTTTTTCCTTCTATGCTAAACACAATTTGAGAATGGAAAAAAGTAAGTATTACGAATATGAAAAAAGGGAAAAACGGTTCAAACGGTAAAGAAATTTTAGGTGTGTATAGACAAAAAAAAAAAAAATATGTACGACAGAAGGCAGCCTAAAATTTGCGAGGTACAGGCAGAGGACCAAACAAGAAATATAAGTATTCATCAACTGAGCAAATTTATGATTTGATTGGTATGAGATCATCTGTTGAAGGTGTTGCTGCAAATACTTTCGGCTTGGGGTCGTCAAGCAATGTAAATGAGGTCACAGAAGTAGTGCCTGAGACGAAGAAATTATTGCCTCAGCAGAGCCTAATATGTGTAGAACTTCAAAACCGTCGTCGAAATCTAAGGAAGATTTTTCCAAGTGTTCGTCCAATATGCTCATGGCCGAACTTTATGTGCAAAGAGAGTTGGTACAATTTGTGATAGAGGCAGTAATGAGTGCTAAAGAGCAAACACAGAATTAAAAAAATTTATATATCGCTCGATAGCATATACGAGTTACAAAAAAGACATTTTCAAGCAATTAAGAAATTGAAAAAAAGATGAACTTGAGATGCGAGCCACAATGTCTTTATGAAGGAAATGCGGATGAAAGAAATAAAATATAAATTGGAAAAAACCCGTTTACAAACTGATTTAATTGTCTCACCAAATAGTAATTTAAAATGCATACATATGTATATACAAATATCAAGTTAAGTTTATTTTTCATTATTTTTTAAGAAGTGGGCCTTAATTTGTTTAATAATCTAAATTATCTTTAAAAAAAGCTATCCTTATATAGGGTGCTTCCAATATTGGCTCTGATTGTCTGAGCTGTGGCCAAGTAGAGTGTTGAAACTGATGAACTTGTTTCCTCTTCCGGTGTTTCTACATCAACTAGTGGCTCAAACGGTTCATTACTTATCTTATAATGTAATGTTAAAAGTCACAGTTCCAAAGGATAACCAGTGTCGTCTAATTGAAAATAAAATATTTTTGAAGTTCAATGCGACAATAGGAAATAAAGTTTTACCTAAAAGCCAAAAGTTGTGAGATCCTTTCCTCCTAAGTTGTGGGAATTTTAATCCAAAATGGGCAGCTGTGTTTCAAATATGTGAACAACTTCTGTAAGGACTTTACTAAAAGTGGGCTGAGCCCCAGCGACGTCACTGTCCTTCCCAACACCCGTCTGGTATTCACCTTCTGCAAAGAAGCTTAAACAGGCACTAATTTTCAAAATATGGCTTACGGCAGATGTATTTTTTGACTGTTGTGAATGTGTCAGAACTTCTAACAAAAATGTAAAAGCTGGTAACGCGGTAATATTTCTGAAACCTAAACAAGAACGGTGTAAATAATTCAAAAGAACGAATTTACTTTGTGTTTACAAAGACTCTGGTAGCTCTAATTGATTAGATTAAATTTTTCCTTTGCTCCTCATCAATTACTTCCTCAGCAACCATTCGGAAAGCTAAATTAAACATTTTACACTTTTTTTTATTGAATACAATTAATTTTAATAACACCGAACATATTTTCTTTTTATTACTATTATAAAAAATATGTATACAGTGGCTCCAACCCAAACTCGGGCACTAACCAAAATATTTTCGATCGCTTAAAAATCATACATTTTAACTATTTTTGAAAAAATGTAGTTATTTTCTTATTTGTGTATATCTTCTACGTTCAAAAGGAAAAATCAATTTAGAAATTTAATAATTGTACGAAAAATTTAAGTTGAAAACGCTTTGAAAGTCAAAATGACTAACCTCGGACAGTAACTTTTATGGGTAAATAACTGCAATTCTGTAATTTCAATGCGGCTAACTTCGCTGATATAATTTACATATTTAGGGGAAAACCTTTAAGTTCAGTTTTCGAAAATTATACAGAATAAAAAGAGTTAAAATCAAAGAGTTAAAATCATTCAACTGTGCCAGACATAATAACACGTTTCAAAAACAATAAAACGGAGCAAAATAGACCAAAACATACCCACAACGACATATTTTCTGAGGCAGAAGAACGTTTTTTGTCAGAAAAATAAAATCCCTTTCTAAGTGCTCCAAAACTTGCTGCTGAAAGTGACCTTGGTAAGAAAGCAACCCAATCAACAATAAGAAATATGCTTTACAGAGTTGGTCTTAATGGTAGAAGAGCTAGATAAAAACCTCTTATTAGTAAGCGCACTCAAAACAAAAGATTTAAATTTGCAAAAGAGTGCTAAAGTAAGGGTTTTCCTTTTTTGGAGAAACGTTATGTTCACCGACGAAGGCAAATTTAACGTATTTGGGTCGGATGGTAAACCAACAGTATGGAGGGGACAAAATCAGGAACTATGTTTAAATAACTTGAAACCGACAGTAAAGCATGGGGGTGGTTCAGTGCTTGTCTGGGGCTCATTTTCTGCATCAGATCCAGGATCTTTGCATTTTATTGACACTATCATGGATCAAAAGGTTTATTTAAACATTTTAAAAGAAAACTTGCCAAAAAGTGTGGATAAGCTTGCTCTGGGTATCGGTTGGTACTTTTACCAAGATAACGACCCCAAACACAAGGTCCACAAAGTGAGAGCCCCAACATAAATCCTACTGAAAATTGGTGGAATTATATCAATAAAAAACTTCTGCATCAGTCGGTTTCCAGCAAATCGGAGCTAAGAAGGGTTTTATTGGAAGAACGGGAAAAATACCAGCTGGTTACCTCCAAAAATTGGTCGAATCTATTCCAAATAGACTCCAAATAGTTATAAAAAACGAGGGTCTGCACACAAAATATTAATTATATATATATTAGTCTATATATATATATATATATATTAGTCTATATATATATATATATATATATATATATATATATATATATATATATACATATATGTATATATATATATATATATATATATATATATATATATATATATATATATATAACAAATTGAATGGAGTCTATATATATATATATATATATATATATATATATATATATATATATATATATATATATATATATATATATATGTATTAAGCTATTAAGAATAGAAAACAAAATTAAAATTCAGTAGTTGTAATTAGAAATAATAATATACACGTAAATGTCTGAGAATATTACTTATAAATATAAATATATATATCATAAAAAAATCAAACAAAAGTTTTCCTTAACTATTTGTTATTAGTTTGATTTTTATCAACAAAATCGGTTTATTATAGTGTCCGAGCTTGGCTTGTAGCCACTGCATGTATAAAATGAAAACAGCTGACTCTGATTTTTTCCCTCCCTTTTTTTTATTCCCTGGAAAAACATAATAAGCAAAATTTGTTCTCGGGAACAGTGATTGGGAAGGGAACAAATTCCCATAGTATTTTCATAACTGGGCTCTATATAAAAAGTCTTAGAGAGTTTGTGAAGAAAATTAAAAAAATGCTTTTATTAATATTTAAGGTGTTAACAAAAATATTAAAAATTCATAGGAAAAAAGTGAGCTTACAAAAAATTATTATGTAAAAATTATTATGTAAAAATATATAAAAAGTAAAAATTTTACTTTTAATATTTGGTTGATTCACTTTTGTCATCAATAACCGCTTAAAGAACACAGAGCCTTTTAATGTCACCAAATTCTCCATAATATAGGATGTTATTTCGGCCCATGCACAAATAAGGGCAGTTTTAATGTTTCACGGTTTGTAATGCCATATTTTCGTAAAAAAGTCCCATATGTGCTGCATTAGATTTAAGTCTGGTTCAGTGCTTAGACTGGGCTGTTTTGAAGCATAGTAAAGAAGACAGTTTCGAAAAAGTGCGCAGTATGCTTAGGGCCGTTATCTTACTGGAAAATCCATTGGTTTCTCAGGCCCAAGCTATTAACAGATGCCGCTGAATTTGTTTCAATATGATTTTATAATGATGGCAGTCAATATTACCACCGAATAAAGTCAAACGACCCAATTTATTTAACGCCATGTTCCCCCAAACCTCCACCACGTTTAACTGAAATTACTGGTTTATTGCGTTCTATCCTTCTATGAAATCCATTGTCATATACAATCTTTATTATTGGTCATTGTGCAACAATTTAATTGTATCATTTTTCAATGTGTTCTGGGGGGGGGGGGGCGTTTATTGTCGGATCCTGATGAACTAACATCACAATACTGGTAACACGTCTCGAAAGCTTCTTAGGTCTGTCAGATCGTGGTTTATTTTCGGTACTATTGTTGTTTTTATAATTTTTATTGATCGTCTGTACAGTATAGCACGACTGAATTTTGTTGTCTTAGAATTTCTTTATATGATTTATTTCCCTTTGGACATTTACTACCATATTTCAAACTGAAATATGTATCTTTTCCGATTTACCATTTTCGAGGATATAAATTCAAATAATATCTTCTCTTATTATCACTTTGTCCACTTCAACATTTGTAATGCTTGTAAATTTGAATAAATCAACAAAGCTATTATTTCGCTTTCTTTGTTTTTAAATTCTATTTGATATAAGTAGTTGCACGTTGTATGTAGACTTTTCCTGATAATTACGAGGGCGGATTGACGTTGAAGCTACCTAGCGCTACATGTCAGCACAAACACAAAAACTTTTTCTTTCTTAGAAATTACGATCTGTCAAACGTCAGCTGTTAAAATTTTAGCCAAATTCATCGATTAGTTTATTTGTTTTAGTCGTTTGATGTAAGCAACTTTTGTGTTTCTTGGAAAATGGAAAAAAGTGAATTTCGTGTAGTGATTAAACACTATTTTTTCAAAGGCAAAACGGCGAAAGATACAAAAGAAAAGCTTGATAAACATTACGGCGAATCTGCTCCATCAGATTAAATGGTAAAATATTGGATTGCTGAATTCAAACGGGGCTGAACAAGCACTGCAACAATACCATCAACAGGAAGGCCAAAAGACGTGGTTACTGAACAAAATATCAAGAAAATCCTCGATATCGTTATGAATGATCGCCAGATCAAAAGGCGTGAGATTGCTGAAATGGTAAACATATCATATGAACGTGTGTTCAACATTTTGCATGAACATTTGGATATGAAAAAGCTATCAGCAAGATGGGTGCCGCGTTTGCTCAGTGTTGAACAAAAACGAGTTCGAGAGATCACTTCACAGCGGTGTTTGGACATGATAAAGCATGTTCCTGCTGATTTTTGGCATAGATTAATAACTATTGATGAAACGTGGGTCCACCACTACACACTTGAATCCAAAAATCAATCGAAGCAATGGGTGGAAGCTGATGGAAATGCTCCGAAGAAGGCGAAGACAGCGAAATCGGCTGGCAAGGATATGGCCACTGTATTTTGGGATGCTCACGGAATATTGCTCATCGATTATCTTGAAAAGGGATCCACAATCACAGAAGAGTATTATCGTACATTATTGGTTGATGCAATCAAGGAAAAAACGACCACATTTAAACAAGAAAAAAGTGCCCTTTCTTCAAGACAACGCACCGGTTCACACAGCATTAGATACGATGCTAAAACTACGAGGAATCCACTTCGAATTGGTTGATCATCCACCTTATAGTCCAGATTTAGCCCCTAGTGACTTTTTCCAGTTTCCAAACTTGCAAAAATGGCTCGCAGGAAAAAGATTCATCTCAAACGAAGAAGTGATTACCGAAACTAATGCGTATTTTGAGGAGTTCCCAAAATCGTATTATTCAGATGGTATAAAAAAGTTGGAAAATCGTCTTACTAAGTGTATTGAGCTAAAAGGAGACTATGTTGAGAAATGTTTTTTTCCTACTTAGGTAGCTTCAATATCAATCCGCCCTTGTATTATGTTTTCCCCTAATGGCTTCTAAGTTATATTTTTTATATTATTTTACTAATTCTCTAATTCTCTAAAACTTCAAAATCATAGGGTGTATTTAGACTTTTTTCCTTGTCTGTATGTGCAAATTGAATAAAAAATTATTGTTTGCAAAATTGTTCAGATATCCATTTTTTCATGAAATACTCCTAATAATAGATTTGCATACAACAAAATGAATTTTGCTTAACAGAGGTTTAACAAGCTTTTTTTTTTTTAATATAGTGTTTAATATTATGATATATTTTTGAAACTTTGTCGTTTAAAAAAACTGTGTTAGCGACACTGAAACACAATAAACAGATCATGGCATAATAAATAAGGTACATGCAGATCTACAACAACTTAAACAATAACAAGAGCAAGGGTTATTATTATTTTTTTTTTTTTTCAACCAGATCGAATGTGTCAACAACAGCTGATAAAGCATAGGTTTGCCAACCGTTTTGTTCTATCACTAAGTACACCTAAAATCTTTTGAATCGATGTATCAAATAGAGGTAATACTTAGTTTTACATAGATATAAAATATTATTAGGATCTTATACCGAAGAGTATTTTGCAATGAAGGTTCATAAATTTCAAAGCTGAGTATATTCAAATTAGGTTTTAATATTTCATTTAATGATTTCCCTTATATAGCCAAGATATTTTTAATTAAAAATATTGATGTGAATATTCTTATTGGTGAGTATATACATATGTATGTTTAGCATATATATTATTGTTAAAGGCTCACTGTCACTGTAAAGTGCATTTTCACGCTTTTTGAGTTTTTGTTGTTTCTGTATATTAAGTACATAATTTATATAATCTTGATGGTATTGTTCCATTGTATCTAGTTAAACAATTTTTTTATTTAATTAGAAACATATTTAAAAAACTAAGAATTTTGGTTTTTATTTTATTTAGAAACTTTAATTTTTAATGTTTAGTTTTATTTTACACTTGTTGAACCTTATTGTGCTTTAAAATATTTAAAATGGTTCACTTTTTTATTAGTTTTCGCCAATTTCTATTCACTTATAAATTATTTTGCACTTTAAAATGTTTTGAATGCTAATATAATTGATTCTTTTTGGCTATTAGTACGTTAAAAAGACAAAATATAGAAAAAATCATAGCAGCTGTATGCTATAACTATCCCTTTTATACTGAGTTTATAATAGTTCAAGTTTATATGTTAATTTTTATATAAATATAATAATAAAAGGACACAAATCGTCAAAACGTCTGTTTTAAAAAGAGACCAGCGTTGCCATACAAGAAATTGTCTTCCTACCAATAATTTTCAAAAATTCTACCAAAACCGTTCACAACCTACCAAAAATATACAAATACATTTTTTAAATAAAATCGAAATTCTGTTTAGTTATATATACATATTTAGTAATAATAATAACAAACTCCAGTTTTTAATAATAAACATAAATATATACATAAAGTAACAACAAACATAAAAGCAAAATTTCATTTAAAATAACATGTAAAGTTGTTTAGCAAAAATGAAATCTACGCGATATTCTGAGAAACTTTTCAGAAGAAACCATAGGTCTAAAATCAAATTCTATTCTGTGCAAATCGTCTTAAAAATTTCATGTGTCCATTATTCTATAAACTGTATAGCTATGTTAAAAAAATACAAAGTGATAATAAAATATTGTATTTTTTTTTCAAATTTAATATTTTATTTCATGAATGCAAACAAAATAAGTTGCTTAATACAACATTTAGAATACATGTAAGAGAGATTGTTAGAAATGTATTTAAAACAAATGAAATAATTAAAATAGAAGTGTTCTTACTAAAAGCAAGTTAAATCAGTTTTTTAAATCTCTTTTACTCTCCATTCGCGGTAATCTGGTCCGACTTTCTATAGTCATTGCCATAAAATAATCTCTATTCTTTACTATAACTCGTCGTGAAACATTGGTAAGCAGTTGCACACATTGTTCAGCAACAGTGGTAACATTATTGAAAGTTCTTGTTAATTCAATTCAAAGTTACTTTTTTTAAATTATGTTATGTACTATGTTTTTTAGAGGAAAAATTGGCCATGCCTAAAAAAATTGCTACAGGAGGAAAACCTACTATTTGTTTACATAAAAATACACCCCTGATCTAATGAAGTGTGATGGTTTTTAACAAATTTTATAAAACAAAGAGCCGTACAATTGCCAAATTTTCATCAATATATATTCTCTTAATGTCGTATGCTCTCATTACATATTGAGTTTCCACGATACTATCCGCTCTCTTCTACACAAAAACTTGACATGTCGTACGACTTGGATTATCGTGTAAACCACCTAATATGATCATGTTGATGGGAATAAAAACGCACTGGAGATATTTCTAAAATTCATTTAAATATCAAATATAACGTATCTGAAAAATAAAAATTAGTTTTAAAACATACCACATAGAAAAAATTTAATTTTTATGGACACGCGACAATTCAGAGTATAAAAATCAAAAATATGAAATCTAGAGTTGAGCAAAATATTTCATTTGAGTGAATCTTTCATTCTCTTTCAGAAAGATTAAGTGAATTAATTTATTTTTATTTTATTGAAAACTGTTTCTTTTTGCGTAAATGTTATTTTAAAAACAAAAACATTATTGATATTATTTGAAATACAATTTTATTTTTTTTTACTACAGTTTAGAAAATATTGAATAGTCTTGTATGCCTATCTCCAACTGGTTTTAAAATTGTCATTCTTAAAAAAAAGAAATTGTTTCTTTAAATAGGCAAACAAAGGAAGCATAACAAATTTGACAAAACATTAAAAAATTATTATTGAAATTAAATTATATATTGAAATTATTAAAGAGTTTTCTTAACTCATTCTAAGCCGTTGGGTCGAATTGGGAACATGAATTGTGAAAGATAATATAATATTATTTGGGAGTAGTTAATAAAGTAGTACGTTATTTAGTATTGGAGAGTATAGTTGTTGAAGAGAATTTAAAAATTTTACTCACTCAGTGTAACGATTTGCTTTTCTGTATCAGTGAAGAAAGTTTGAAATAATTCCTTATAGTTTTTCTTTGACTATAAATAGGTTTTATAAGATTTACGCAAATGAATGTTTTGAGCATACAAATTTAAGTAAATATTTTTATTAAAAGCAATAAACTCAGGTAGAATTAAATTTAAAAGGCATATACATTAAATAAAAGATAACAATTAAATGACAAAATCAAATTTATATATTCCTATGTAAAAACACCAGCTCTAAAAGTGTACATCTGTCATTATTAACCTCTCCAAATACTTCTCATTTAGGTACTTGCCGAATTTACGGGTGCAAGCAGCTAAACTGCTGTGCTTTGATTGCAAGAAGCTTTAATACGTACACACAAATGTATAAGAACACATACATACATAGGCATTTGCCAAAAGAAATTTGCCAAGTTCTGTACCGTAAAAAACCGAAATCCGTATAAAAAATTAAATAAAGAGTATACATATATCATTCATATCTGCATTACCGTTTTGCTCAAAAGTTAACAAATTGGTATTTTTCGCAATTTTAAAACAGTTTGGTAGCTTGATTTGCAACAAAATCTTATATTTTTAGTATATTTAATTATACAAATTTTTGAGTTCAGTTATAAGAAACTATTTTTATTGATATATATACATAACCGCATGAACTTTCGATAATAATAAAAAAATTTATTTCTAAATTTTGTACACCAATTTTTGATTGGGTGTAAACGTGTTATGTAGATTTTTTGAACATATTTGGTAGGAAAAGTATTTCTTATGTGGCAACGCTGATTACAATCAGATTAAAAGTACGAAAATGAAAACAAAAAGAAACATGTTGGTAAACAGAAAGTGAAAGATGAAAGAAATAAAGAAAAATTACAGAAATGTTTCATTCTTTCACTTGAAAGAATGATTCAGTTGAAGTAATTCATTCATGAACGACACAAGCCTAATGAAATCAAATAAATTCCTATATAAAATTATAAATACTATTATTTATTTCGTTTACTATTTTTATTTTTAATGACACCTCGAAGTCGTTTTAGTATACCATTGACCAACTTGCCTAATGGTTCTCAATGCATCCTCGCTTATTTAACCTGTGTCTTTGTTCAGAAGCTTATGACGTTAGATCTACTATTCATAAAGATTTTAATTTCCAGAACTGGTGATATTTTGTCAATAAGGTTGAAATCTGATAGCTGAGACAAACGCTCCCAAACACCGCTTTTGATTTTAATATATATTCAAGATCGTTGTCCTGTTAGAAGAGAATAGATCCTTATATCATTTTTTCGGTGACTTCTTAAATTTTTTGTCGGATTTTACCACACACATTAGCTGCGATATTGCCATCGATGTTTACAGTTACAGACGCTTCTTTTTGAGAAAAACGCCTAAACCATAATACTCTCTAAACTATGCTTTACAGTATGCAGAACGAAATTAAGTCTGCCGTGGTCTCAACTTACAAATTCTTCTATATATATATATATATATATATATATATATATACAAATTCTTCTATATATATATATATATATATATATATATATATACAAATTCTTCTATATATATATATACAAATTCTTCTATATATATATATATATATATATATATATATATATATATATATATATATATATATATATATATATATATATATATATATATATATATATATATATAGAAGAATTTGTAAGTTGAGACCACGGCAGTTGTCCTATTTTCGTCATTTTATAACTCAGGACCATCCAACCGACATACGAATCAATAAATAGGTTGGAAAAGTCTACTTTCACTGATTATCTTTAAAAAAACAGGCGGTGCCCCGCCCATATAAATGTTTATTTGTCTATATCTTAAAAACGGTAACATTAAAAAAAAAATTATTGTCAAAGAATGCGTAAGATGTACCAAAAATTCAGTATATATATATATATATATATTTTTTTTTTTTTTGGTTTGATGAAATCAAGTTATGTGCGAGTATATTATAAAAACGCTATAAAATGCTATAAAAAAAAACTACTGAATATTTTCTCAAATTTCTTTTTTTATTTGAAAGTACAATCCTTCCGGTTAATAATAGAAAATAACTTCATTCAAATGGCTGCCTCGGCTGGCCATGCAGTAGTCTACAAGATCGGTTTTCAATTTTTGATCAATTTTTAAGCACATTATCGATTGTGTGCAGCTGTATTTCACCAATGACTTCACGAATATTGTCCTTTAAAGCGTCAATTGTCTCTGGGTTGTTGTCATAACACTTATCGTTGACGACACCCCACAAATAATAGTCCAACGGTGTCAAATCGCAGCTCCAAACGACATCAGCTCTGCGGCTGATAATGCGATCTTCAAAAACAGGGCGCAAAACATCGAGTGTAGCTTCGGCTGCGTGGCACGTAGCGCCGTCCTGTTAAAACCAAATGTTGCTAATATCCTCCTCTTCAGTTTTTGTGAACAAAAATCGTTCAACATGGCCCGATAACGATCGCCATTGACTGTAACGGCCACTCCTTGCTCATTTTCGAAGAAAATTGGCCCAATTATGCCTCTGGACCAAAATCTGCACCAAACAGTGATTCGTCTTGGGTGTATCGGCTTTTCAATGTATACGTGCGGGTTTTCTGTGCCATAAATGAGAGAATTTTGCTTGTTTACATACCCGCCAAGTCCCAAATGAGCTTCATCTGAAAAGATGATTTTTGATTCTGCAACATTACCATGATTTTCAAAGTATTGTCGCAATATTTCCCAGCGTTGTTCAAGCGTATACACAACCATATTCGTTCAGCGGAAGGATAAAACTAATTATCTGTCAAATCAGACATGAGCTAAGTGTTACCATTCACGAAATAAGCACTAGTTGAAAAAAAAACATAGATGGCGGACCTATACAATTATAAATCATCTTGTTCTGAAGAAGTTAAAATTTTAAACTATTAAACTTGTAAAGAGCACAAGAACAGTTGTAAATAAAAATAATATATAAGAACAAAAAGCATATTTCATTATTACAACAATAAAATGCATATTCTTAACAAATATTAGATAGTTACATTTATGTAATTCTTGTAGGCTAAATGTTTTAAAAATATATTACTTTTACAAGACTTTTTTTAATATCTTACCAATTTATAATTTACATTAGTTATGTTTTGTTATTAATGGTTTTTAATATAATATACTTGAATGTATTTTATTTATCTGCTTTTAAGCTTAAAATGTGCAAACATATAGTTTTTGTAACTTTCATAGATTTGAATATGCAAATTTTCATTTTATTTATTATTTTTTGAAAATTTATATTCATTATCTTCCAAAAAATTTAAAGAGGAAATCATGGACTCACAAGTATCTATCTTAAGCCCATTGGACAATTTATTTTTCATCAATGCTAATTTTGAAGATTCTTTCAGCAGAAGCACTACTGTGTAGCAAAGTAAATACACTAGTAACAAACTTGTATAAATTACCATATAAACATTCATTAAATATGTTTTTACATCTTTCCATTTCATACCAAAAATTTTCAACATCAGAAATCTTACTTATATGTTCGTACCTTTTTCACGAATGTTAGATTCTAATAACTTTAATTTATTAACAAATTCTTCAGGACAAGTAATAAATTCAGCAAACTCTGAAACTAGTTCGGCATAATTTATGTCTTCATTAGATTTAGAATATAAAATTGATCTATACATTTCAATGTGTTCAATTTTTTACTATTTATATCAACTCTTGATATTATTCTTACATAATTATTGATAAAAAATTAATATTTTGTATTTAATATTAAAAATATTAATTTCAGTAAGTTCAACAACGTTTTTTTCAGCCTCGGTTTTTCCTGAACTCATAGTTAAACATTCAAAAGTAATTCCTTAGATTCTTTTTGCCATTGATAAACAACATACATACAAATGCTTTTCTTCGTGAAACTTATGCATACCAAAATCACATGTTTTATGAGCGTAATTTTATACGTAGAGTCAATAAAGGGTACGAATTTATAAAAAAGAGTCAGAATTGAGTCATTTAAGCAAGGGTCATCAAAAGTGCCAGGATGGCTAAAAAGAAGTCAAATTGGCATTTTAGTGCCACCAACGGTAACGCTGCCGACATACCGTCTTCAGCCACACATCTAAAAATAATTTATTCAAGAGTTGACTGTGCATCCTTTTTAAAATATTTTGTCAGTAGATCATTAGTGGTTTTTGCAGAAGTTATTGGTTCCTCATCCAATTAAGTATTTTGTGCTTAACGCAGATGATAAATAAGGGAAGACGTCGCGGAACTTGAACACTTTTAAATTTTTGGCCAATTGTTGCACTTTTTTCCTCTTGAGACCAGCACTAAGGGGATAACCCCTACTCATGCAGTTCATTATGCTTGTACTAGGAAATAGGTTGTTGGAAGGTGGGATTTAAATTTGCTCATGTCGTCAATGGCAAAGAAGACACTCGCAGAAAGATTGCTCCACAAACGAACAGTGCGACCAAAGAACGAATTCTCTCTATAATGCGTTGTGCGATTCACTGGACAATCAACTACAAATAAGTTGATCGGTAACTTTCTGGATGAGATTAAATTATCCATCTCTAGTTTTATTATATTGAGAACCAGAAATGGTAACCTCTCTTCCAGCGTTTGGGTTTCACAGAAACCCGAAATACAAAAGATATGCTTTGATTCTGAACTTAACCCAAGGACAATTAAATTCTACATCATATAAGCCAAGTGATGGCTAGCACTTGTACACAACTTAATCGCGAATGTACATTGCAAGGGATAGAAGATGATACCCAGGGATATGAAAATCCTGTAGATCAGCATTTTCAGAAACCTATAAAGCGAAAACATCCGGCCTATGGAGACAAAAGTGCGCATACACGGAGAAGTTCGCCCGTAGCCCGCGCACATTACAGAAATTAATCCTAAAACGTCTTGCCATTGCGTATATTAAAACAAGGATAAGAAATAAAATAAAATAAATAAAAAATCGAACAATCATTTTTAGGATGCGGTAGTAGGGCATAAAGGAGAGAGGGAAAACAAAGGCACTGATGGTAGGGGATATAACAGTTTTTTCTTTGCAAATTTTTCACTACGGACGATCCATCATATATTGGCTCTTATGTTCCAATATTGCCCTCTTTCATTACCGTTTTGAATTTTTTCATTTATTTAGGTGCCAGTGTGTGTTTATTTTTCACAATATGTGTATGATCCGTTTACTTCACTTTTATAAACTTTTATGTTGTTTGTTTTAATATTATATTATGATATTTATGTTTTGTTTGTTTTAAAGTTGATATTTTGTTATTTATTTTTGAATATATTTTGTGTCGGTAAGAGCGTTAGTCACTTTATTGTTGTTTTAGTTACTATTGTTGTTCTTCAATTCGCTTTTGCGAATTGTTTCGTCAAGAGTTGTGGTAATTAGAGTTTTTTTAATTTTTCTGGTGTTAATTCTCTTAAATTATGTTTGTTGTTATTAAATTTAAAATCTTAATGTTTCGTTAATGTGTTATAATGTTATTTTTTATGTTTGCTGATTTTTTGGATTCAATTGTATTTTTGAATTTTTGTTGTCATTTGTTATTCTATTTTAGTTTTGTAATTTTTATTGTTTGTAATTTAAAAAAAAAGAAAAAAACGTTGAAACACTGTGGACGGAAACGTATTAATGACACAAACGACAAGACTACTCAGTTAGCATTATTTCCATCTTTAGTAAAATATTTCCAAACTACGCTCTTTCTAAAACAAAGTATATAAAAGTGTACGAATATGTTTGTCATTATACAAATTTGTATTCACGTTGTTTATTTGTTTGGAAAATAAAACTTAATTTTAGTTACTTCATCAACACTATTTTACTTTCTTTAAGAATTCATTGAATATCATTGAAAATATTCTTGATTTTAAAAACTTTAACTAAAATATTAAGCAAACCAGTAACAGATGATCTGAAAGCAAGCAAAATTATGTTCGAAAAGTGTGTAATGAAAACAAAAAGATGTGATAACTAAACATGTCTCACTTTTAAATATAATTTTAACAGATTTAAGCGTAAAACTAAATAAACGTAAACGTTTCTATTTTAAACCCCAAATTCTACATATGAAATTTGCTCGATTAAATAACATACATTGTTCAAATTATTTGTTACTCGAAATTGTCTATTTTCGTTATTCGATCAAATGATGACAAAAAAATCTTCGATTAATCGAGTGAATACTTTCGTATTTAACTCTTCGCAAGATACAAAATATATTGATATGAATCGTACGAATAATAAACAACAATAAAACAAATATTGTTAACCCAAAATCCTCATTAAATGTTTTATATTTTGTGCAACTTTATGAGTTTCCTACCTATTAAGGTTCAGTTAGACGTAACTTAACGTAATACCATAGGCCTATCACCAGAAACAACAGGTTTCATTCAAAATAAAGATTTAATTCGTATTTGAGGTACCACGCCAACTTTTAACTAATAATTTTTATTGGCTATAAAGTTATTTAGACCAAATTCTGAAATTTTTTACTGTAACCGTTCTCAAGACATACAAAATTCAATATTTGCTTTGTATTGGAAATTCCATGCCAACTTATCCGATTCTGCCAACTTTTTGACCAATGATTTGTAGAGTGTGTGGTTCAAAATTTTGTAAAAAGAGCGGATGTCGGCCGACGTGCTAGAGGAGGACATTTGCCCGACCAATTTCAAAATCTTCCTCTTAACCATTCTTAATACAAAAATAAGAATTTACTTTGTATGTGAGGTACCATACCCCCTTATCCAATTCCGCCCAACTGATGATTTATGTTGACTGCCAATTCATATTCAGAAACTTCCATTCTAACCGTTCTCAAGATATACAAAAATCAATACTTATTTTGTATGACAGGTACCTTGCCCATTTACGCAATTTCGCCCACTTATGATTTATACTGACTACAAAGCTTTTTGAACAATTTTTAGAGACTCTTAATGTTACCGTTTTTAAGATATAGACAAATAAACATTTATAAGGGCGGGGCACAAATTACAAATTATACAAATTCTTCTATATATATATATATATATATATATATATATATATATATATATATATATATATATATATATATATATATATATATATATATATATATATATATATATATATATATATATATATATATATATAGAAGAATTTGTAAGTTGAGACCACGGCAGTTGTCCTATTTTCGTCATTTTATAACTCAGGACCATCCAACCGACATACGAATCAATAAATAGGTTGGAAAAGTCTACTTTCACTGATTATCTTTAAAAAAACAGGCGGTGCCCCCGCCCATATAAATGTTTATTTGTCTATATCTTAAAAACGGTAACATTAAGAGTCTCTAAAAATTGTTCAAAAAGCTTTGTAGTCAGTATAAATCATAAGTGGGCGAAATTGCGTAAATGGGCAAGGTACCTGTCATACAAAATAAGTATTGATTTTTGTATATCTTGAGAACGGTTAGAATGGAAGTTTCTGAATATGAATTGGCAGTCAACATAAATCATCAGTTGGGCGGAATTGGATAAGGGGGTATGGTACCTCACATACAAAGTAAATTCTTATTTTTGTATTAAGAATGGTTAAGAGGAAGATTTTGAAATTGGTCGGGCAAATGTCCTCCTCTAGCACGTCGGCCGACATCCGCTCTTTTTACAAAATTTTGAACCACCCACTCTACAAATCATTGGTCAAAAAGTTGGCAGAATCGGATAAGTTGGCATGGAATTTCCAATACAAAGCAAATATTGAATTTTGTATGTCTTGAGAACGGTTACAGTAAAAAATTTCAGAATTTGGTCTAAATAACTTTATAGCCAATAAAAATTATTAGTTAAAAGTTGGCGTGGTACCTCAAATACGAATTAAATCTTTATTTTGAATGAAACCTGTTGTTTCTGGTGATAGGCCTATGGTATTACGTTAAGTTACGTCTAACTGAACCTTAATAGGTAGGAAACTCATAAAGTTGCACAAAATATAAAACATTTAATGAGGATTTTGGGTTAACAATATTTGTTTTATTGTTGTTTATTATTCGTACGATTCATATCAATATATTTTGTATCTTGCGAAGAGTTAAATACGAAAGTATTCACTCGATTAATCGAAGATTTTTTTGTCATCATTTGATCGAATAACGAAAATAGACAATTTCGAGTAACAAATAATTTGAACAATGTATGTTATTTAATCGAGCAAATTTCATATGTAGAATTTGGGGTTTAAAATAGAAACGTTTACGTTTATTTAGTTTTACGCTTAAATCTGTTAAAATTATATTTAAAAGTGAGACATGTTTAGTTATCACATCTTTTTGTTTTCATTACACACTTTTCGAACATAATTTTGCTTGCTTTCAGATCATCTGTTACTGGTTTGCTTAATATTTTAGTTAAAGTTTTTAAAATCAAGAATATTTTCAATGATATTCAATGAATTCTTAAAGAAAGTAAAATAGTGTTGATGAAGTAACTAAAATTAAGTTTTATTTTCCAAACAAATAAACAACGTGAATACAAATTTGTATAATGACAAACATATTCGTACACTTTTATATACTTTGTTTTAGAAAGAGCGTAGTTTGGAAATATTTTACTAAAGATGGAAATAATGCTAACTGAGTAGTCTTGTCGTTTGTGTCATTAATACGTTTCCGTCCACAGTGTTTCAACGTTTTTTTCTTTTTTTTTAAATTACAAACAATAAAAATTACAAAACTAAAATAGAATAACAAATGACAACAAAAATTCAAAAATACAATTGAATCCAAAAAATCAGCAAACATAAAAAATAACATTATAACACATTAACGAAACATTAAGATTTTAAATTTAATAACAACAAACATAATTTAAGAGAATTAACACCAGAAAAATTAAAAAAACTCTAATTACCACAACTCTTGACGAAACAATTCGCAAAAGCGAATTGAAGAACAACAATAGTAACTAAAACAACAATAAAGTGACTAACGCTCTTACCGACACAAAATATATTCAAAAATAAATAACAAAATATCAACTTTAAAACAAACAAAACATAAATATCATAATATAATATTAAAACAAACAACATAAAAGTTTATAAAAGTGAAGTAAACGGATCATACACATATTGTGAAAAATAAACACACACTGGCACCTAAATAAATGAAAAAATTCAAAACGGTAATGAAAGAGGGCAATATTGGAACATAAGAGCCAATATATGATGGATCGTCCGTAGTGAAAAATTTGCAAAGAAAAAACTGTTATATCCCCTACCATCAGTGCCTTTGTTTTCCCTCTCTCCTTTATGCCCTACTACCGCATCCTAAAAATGATTGTTCGATTTTTTATTTATTTTATTTTATTTCTTATCCTTGTTTTAATATACGCAATGGCAAGACGTTTTAGGATTAATTTCTGTAATGTGCGCGGGCTACGGGCGAACTTCTCCGTGTATGCGCACTTTTGTCTCCATAGGCCGGATGTTTTCGCTTTATAGGTTTCTGAAAATGCTGATCTACAGGATTTTCATATCCCTGGGTATCATCTTCTATCCCTTGCAATGTACATTCGCGATTAAGTTGTGTACAAGTGCTAGCCATCACTTGGCTTATATGATGTAGAATTTAATTGTCCTTGGGTTAAGTTCAGAATCAAAGCATATCTTTTGTATTTCGGGTTTCTGTGAAACCCAAACGCTGGAAGAGAGGTTACCATTTCTGGTTCTCAATATAATAAAACTAGAGATGGATAATTTAATCTCATCCAGAAAGTTACCGTTCAACTTATTTGTAGTTGATTGTCCAGTGAATCGCACAACGCATTATAGAGAGAATTCGTTCTTTGGTCGCACTGTTCGTTTGTGGAGCAATCTTTCTGCGAGTGTCTTCTTTGCCATTGACGACATGAGCAAATTTAAATCCCACCTTCCAACAACCTATTTCCTAGTACAAGCATAATGAACTGCATGAGTAGGGGTTATCCCCTTAGTGCTGGTCTCAAGAGGAAAAAAGTGCAACAATTGGCCAAAAATTTAAAAGTGTTCAAGTTCCGCGACGTCTTCCCTTATTTATCATCTGCGTTAAGCACAAAATACTTAATTGGATGAGGAACCAATAACTTCTGCAAAAACCACTAATGATCTACTGACAAAATATTTTAAAAAGGATGCACAGTCAACTCTTGAATAAATTATTTTTAGATGTGTGGCTGAAGACGGTATGTCGGCAGCGTTACCGTTGGTGGCACTAAAATGCCAATTTGACTTCTTTTTAGCCATCCTGGCACTTTTGATGACCCTTGCTTAAATGACTCAATTCTGACTCTTTTTTATAAATTCGTACCCTTTATTGACTCTACGTATAAAATTACGCTCATAAAACATGTGATTTTGGTATGCATAAGTTTCACGAAGAAAAGCATTTGTATGTATGTTGTTTATCAATGGCAAAAAGAATCTAAGGAATTACTTTTGAATGTTTAACTATGAGTTCAGGAAAAACCGAGGCTGAAAAAAACGTTGTTGAACTTACTGAAATTAATATTTTTAATATTAAATACAAAATATTAATTTTTTATCAATAATTATGTAAGAATAATATCAAGAGTTGATATAAATAGTAAAAAATTGAACACATTGAAATGTATAGATCAATTTTATATTCTAAATCTAATGAAGACATAAATTATGCCGAACTAGTTTCAGAGTTTGCTGAATTTATTACTTGTCCTGAAGAATTTGTTAATAAATTAAAGTTATTAGAATCTAACATTCGTGAAAAAGGTACGAACATATAAGTAAGATTTCTGATGTTGAAAATTTTTGGTATGAAATGGAAAGATGTAAAAACATATTTAATGAATGTTTATATGGTAATTTATACAAGTTTGTTACTAGTGTATTTACTTTGCTACACAGTAGTGCTTCTGCTGAAAGAATCTTCAAAATTAGCATTGATGAAAAATAAATTGTCCAATGGGCTTAAGATAGATACTTGTGAGTCCATGATTTCCTCTTTAAATTTTTTGGAAGATAATGAATATAAATTTTCAAAAAATAATAAATAAAATGAAAATTTGCATATTCAAATCTATGAAAGTTACAAAAACTATATGTTTGCACATTTTAAGCTTAAAAGCAGATAAATAAAATACATTCAAGTATATTATATTAAAAACCATTAATAACAAAACATAACTAATGTAAATTATAAATTGGTAAGATATTAAAAAAAGTCTTGTAAAAGTAATATATTTTTAAAACATTTAGCCTACAAGAATTACATAAATGTAGCTATCTAATATTTGTTAAGAATATGCATTTTATTGTTGTAATAATGAAATATGCTTTTTGTTCTTATATATTATTTTTATTTACAACTGTTCTTGTGCTCTTTACAAGTTTAATAGTTTAAAATTTTAACTTCTTCAGAACAAGATGATTTATAATTGTATAGGTCCGCCATCTATGTTTTTTTTTCAACTAGTGCTTATTTCGTGAATGGTAACACTTAGCTCATGTCTGATTTGACAGATAATTAGTTTTATCCTTCCGCTGAACGAATATGGTTGTGTATACGCTTGAACAACGCTGGGAAATATTGCGACAATACTTTGAAAATCATGGTAATGTTGCAGAATCAAAAATCATCTTTTCAGATGAAGCTCATTTGGGACTTGGCGGGTATGTAAACAAGCAAAATTCTCTCATTTATGGCACAGAAAACCCGCACGTATACATTGAAAAGCCGATACACCCAAGACGAATCACTGTTTGGTGCAGATTTTGGTCCAGAGGCATAATTGGGCCAATTTTCTTCGAAAATGAGCAAGGAGTGGCCGTTACAGTCAATGGCGATCGTTATCGGGCCATGTTGAACGATTTTTGTTCACAAAAACTGAAGAGGAGGATATTAGCAACATTTGGTTTTAACAGGACGGCGCTACGTGCCACGCAGCCGAAGCTACACTCGATGTTTTGCGCCCTGTTTTTGAAGATCGCATTATCAGCCGCAGAGCTGATGTCGTTTGGAGCTGCGATTTGACACCGTTGGACTATTATTTGTGGGGTGTCGTCAACGATAAGTGTTATGACAACAACCCAGAGACAATTGACGCTTTAAAGGACAATATTCGTGAAGTCATTGGTGAAATACAGCTGCACACAATCGATAATGTGCTTAAAAATTGATCAAAAATTGAAAACCGATCGTGTAGACTACTGCATGGCCAGCCGAGGCAGCCATTTGAATGAAGTTATTTTCTATTATTAACCGGAAGGATTGTACTTTCAAATAAAAAAAGAAATTTGAGAAAATATTCAGTAGTTTTTTTTTATAGCATTTTATAGCGTTTTTATAATATACTCGCACATAACTTGATTTCATCAAACCAAAAAAAAAAAATATATATATATATATACTGAATTTTTGGTACATCTTACGCATTCTTTGACAATAATTTTTTTTTATGTTTTTCATGGTTTTGTTTTTTAGGAATGCTTTTTCGAAAGCTTTAATATGAATTTTATAGACTTTTAAAAATAAACCGGAAGGAGGAGACAAACTTGTAAAGTCTGATTGTTTTTCATATTTTTTCCATGCACAAACATTTCGGAAGGATGTGTCAAAATTTGTTCTGGTTTAATTATATCCATACAACATTTAACACTAGATTTTGGGCTTGCTATTGTTAAGAAAATAAAAATGCATAAATTTTGTGTTTAGTTGGTAGTTATGTGTTATACGGTCAATTCCGTACTTGTTTGTGTATCTGATAGCACTGCCAATTAAATCATCTCTGGGTAACACAATCTTACATCTTTTAAAGTAATGGATAGATGATATGAGATCCAAACTGTAGGCAATTAGATATATAAGGAGACTGCTTTGCCTACGTAGTTTAGTTATCGTTTGGGTGTCAATAAATAAAGTGTTAAAGTGGAAATAAAAGTCTTGTATAAACGAATATTAAGTGTTGTATTAATACAAACAGTATAAAAGTTATGGTGAAATAAATAAAAACTGTAAAATATTAAAATATAGCGGTGTTTATTTTATTTTAACGCAATTTAAACGAACTCCAACGTTTTAAAAAAGGTTAAAACGTAACACTATGTGTCCAATATAATATCTACTTGACGTTAATTCTATTGGCACATTATTGGAAGTTAAACAATTGTCATCATCATTAAAATATTCTTCATTTTCAGCGTATACTTCTTAGACATGTATTTTAAGCATGTGAGCATCAGTAGATACTTCCAGTATTTTGAATATCTTCGAAAATAGATCGGAAATCAATAGGTAAAAACATAGCATCGTCGTTTGCACAATTTTTTGAAGTACTAAATTCAGTTATTTTTTAAGGCAATAAATTGACCACAGCGATATTAAATTCGTTTACAAAGGGCTTTCTGCCATGTCCACGTATGCATAAAAAGAAATTTTATAACGGATGGCTTGTTAAAAAGTAGAGTAAGCCTGCATTTTCTTGAAACGGTTCTGCCGATAAAGATAGGATAGCGCTCGTGATTTGAAATAGACCTTCGATTAAAAAATTTTGTTACCTACATAACAATTTTTTATGATACTTAAAAAATGCAGGATAAAAATTTGTTTCGGCACTAAGTTTTGGGATAAATTAAGAACTTTTGAAAATATAAATAAAATATTATTCGGACGATTTAAAGGAAATTGTATACCTAATTATTTGGTGACATTTTAATTAATCGGGGAATTCGTTTTTAAGTTATGATGACATATATTATCATAACGACTTTATTAAGGTCGGAAATTTGAGCCTGATGGAAAAAACTGGAAGCGGATTTGAATTTAGCTCATCAAAATCTTAATATTCCATATAGTTTTATTTAGGGACTTTTTACGTTTTATTCCGACCAGTGTTATTATTGAAGTTTTTAATATTATTTTAAAATTTTATATAAATATAACTAACTATAATTTATAGTCTTTTATTTAATGCTATACCAAATCCATAAAAAACAACAACAAAAAGTCTTAGAACGACTAAAGTCATATAACAAAAACGAAAAAAACAAAATTTTTTGCGCTCAAAAAAAGTATACAAAACAGAAACCTATGCGATAACAAAGAATAAAGTAGAAATATCTGGAACTAACACCATTTTTCTGGTAGGTGCTATATGGTACAAAATGAATCTGTATTGAAATGTTCAAAACATGGAGTTACAGGGAGAAAAAACCGGTTTTTTGTACCTTCAATCACTTATAAATTAATAACTTATCTAAATATTAACCAATTTTAAGATATTTGACGGAATTGAAAAGAAGAGAAACAGGTCTCTTAAATGGTGTATACTTTACTTAAGTAAATTTAATCTGTGTATATTTTCGAAGCAAACATATTTCTATTCAATTCATTCAAAGTTTTCCAAGTTTAGAGACGTTATTACACGCTATTTTATATAGAAGCCGTACTATTTTTGGATTTCTTCAAATAGTGTGTTTAGTTATGAATAAAATGATACTCTGTTTTTTAAAATCAGTTGGAAGTTCACGGAGTTAAAGCCCCAATATTTGAAAAAGCACTTCATGAGGCTATTTTTGACGCCGACTGTATGTACATACGTATTTATTATTATTTTTTAGTTGCTTTTTTAGTAGAGTACGTAGCGCAAATGAATTGTTATTTTTTGTTTTTAACTTCAAGTTTGTGTTGTTCTTTCGTTTTTAAATAAATAGCATAAAACCAAATACACGTGTTTGTTTTTTATTATTCGATGTTAAAACTATCGTGTTTAATGGTGTTTTCTTTTCTATCAAAAAATGTACATTTTATTTAAAAATTTGTAATTTTGTGTTTGTTTCTTAAAAATATTTCGCTCTCTGAAAGGGTGGTATGTGTTATTTTTAATAATTCACTTGCCAATGGTGGAATGCATTGCATTTTATGCCCTGCGTAAATCAAGAGTGCTGATAATACCCTGTAAAATGGATTACTTTTGTTTATTTATAGGGCTTTCAGATGAAATTGAAATAAAGTCGCCTAGTATCGTTATCCAATTTCGAAGTTAATTCTTTCATTATTTTGTAGAGTAACCTTAAGGAAACATTACATTATCAAAGCTACATGGTCAGTAATATAAAAAAATTGCATTTCGTGTTAGAAGTGTTAAAAAAGATTGTTTTTGTTATAAAAAAGCGTTCAAAATTTTAAGTCGAAAAATGAGCAATCTGGCAACACCTTTTTCATATTTACATATTTTATTGAAATCTGGCATATATATGTAAATATACAGTAGTGAGCATTAAAAATGCAACTCTGCGTTTCGTAATCTGAAATTGTGTTGTATCACTAACAGTGGTATCCAATTCAAATTTTCTTTTGGAAAAACGGCAGTATATTGCTAATTACGCAGGAAATAAATGGGCGTCCAATTTGGCGTACATACCGTTAGACGCAGATTAAATGAAATCAAGTTATTGGGCGGACCTCCCTGTAAAAAGCTACTAATAAGGCGTCTTGACTTTGCAGAGGGTCACTTAAACTGGACAACAGAGGATTTGGCTAAGGTGCTTTGTAGCGATGAACGCAAATTTAATTTTTTTGGCTGCGATGGCATAAATATATTTGCCGACCACTAAATAAGAGATTTTTGCTCAGGTAGCAGCTACCCACTTACCAATATTATAAATATACATAAGTGTTATTACTTACATTGAACTGCTTTTGAACAATTTGGCATTTCCTCATTAATTTTCAAGTTTTTTATCTATTTGCAAAACAAAGTTTTTAATTAACTAGTAAACACCTTTTTTAATATTTGTGTTATATTCTTCCAAATAAAAAGTTAAATTATTACAGGGTTGGTAAGGCATTTTTTTTGATGCAGTGTTTAAAATTTAAATTCTCCCAAACACGTGAAAGTCAGAGTACGGATAATAGTTTAAAGTATGATCAATTGTTTTTGTGATTGAAATCTTTAACTAAACAAGCTTTTAAATGACAACACGCTAAAAATTTTATAAAAATGTAAAACAGTTCTTTAATTATACATTTTAAGGAACCATATGAATGAGTGTGCATGTATGTATGTATGTATGGCTGGTTTCCGAATATATTTAGGAAAATGCACTTTCAGGCAAATCCTCTGGCCTGATTGTCAAGACCAATTATTCTGGACTTAACGACCAGCTCGGTGGCATCATGTACGTACGGTTCGCAATGTGTGCTCAATGTGTCTTGATTCAATGAGGCTACCACTTCCTCCTATTCTATCCTATTTGTATACAATCAGTATTTGAGAACAAAGGAGGATGCAGTAAATAAACAAATTAAAGTTGAAAAAAAAGATGAAGAAAGCCATATATAGTTCAGGAGGAATAATCTAAAATATGAAATATGGTCGGAACATATAGATAAGCTAGAGGTCCCCATAGTTATAACCATAAGGAAAAAAGTCTACATACACCCTATGATTTAGGGATTTTAGAGAGTTTGTGAAGAAAATTAAAAAATGTTTATATTAATATTTAAGGCATTAATCAATAAGTTTATTTATGAAATTAAAAAGTAATTCATTTACATACTAAAAGCAACAATAACAAAAATATTAAAAATTCATAAAAGTCTACATACAGCTTAAAAAAATAATTATGTAAAAATTGTGTATATAAAAAGTAAAAATTTTACTTTTAATATTTGGTTGATCCACTTTGGGCATCAATAACCGCTTAAAGACGACAGGGCCTTAATGACACCAAATTCTCTATAATATGGGATGTTATTTCGACCTATGCACGAATACAGGCAGTTTTTAATGTTTCACGTTTACTAATGACATTTTCGTAAAAAAGTCCCATATGTGCTGTATTGAGTTTGAGTCTGCTGACTGGAGTGGTGAATTTAGCTGTTTTGAAGCATAGTAAAAAATCCAGTCGGAGAAAGTACGCAGTATGCTTAGGGCCGTTATCTTGCTGGAAAAACCATTGATTTCCCAGCCCAAAGCTATCAACAGATGCCTTCAGATTTTGTTTCAATATGTTCTTATATTGATAGCGGTCCGTATTACCTTCGACAAAGACCAAACGGCTAACTCCAGATGACGCCATGGCGCCCCAAACCATAACGTGACCTCCACTATATTTGACTGTGTATTATATTCTTTAGATGAAGTGCAGTGCTTAGTTTTCTCCAAACTTTGGAATGACCATCACTTCCGAAAATTTTATACTTACTTTCGTCGGTAAATATAACACGATTCCATAAATCCATACCCTTGTCTATATGTGCTGTAGCAAACTCAAGGCGAACTTTATGATTCTTCGCTGAAATTTATGGATTTTTAATGCTGTTCTGCTCTTAAATCCATTCCCATGTAAAACGTTTTTATATTTCGTGGAGCAACGATTTGATTGGAAAATTTTAATGTTGGATCCTGATGGACTAATTTTACAATACTGGTAACAATATTTCTATCTTGTAATTTTTTAGTCTCTTTAAAAATATCGTCCACGTTGGTGTTAAAAATATTAAATTGGGAATGACAAGAAATATTTAGAATTTAAAACATCAATTTTTATATACATATAAATTTTATATTATTATTTTTGAAACTGCTGATAAAATATTTTACAAAATGTCAAAACAAAACACGTTCATTAAGTGTCAACAACTTTGATTAATTTTTTAATTGTTCGAGTTATTCGTGTTATTCGAAAAATTTGAAAACCATACTCGATTAATCGAGCAATTTTAAAAGTTTAAAAGATGGATGCACACAAAGAACGAATCACTCAAAATGATAAATACACTGAAGTTAAAATTCATACAAAGTATAAACATGCATAAATTAATGTAGCTTATTATTAACACTTCTCGGTGTACTAAGCAAAATATTTTTTTCTTCAATATCTCTTTAAAATTAAAAAAAAAGAACACACACACACAAAGACTTGCGCTACACCCCTTCTTCGTTGGCGACTAACAAGCAACTGAATAAATTTTGTGTCTCACACACATGTTTTTTGTTGTAATTATGGTTGCCGTTTGGAATAATGAAAACAAAGCATATATATATATATATATATATATATATATATATATATATATATATATATATATATATATATATATATATAATTAAAATTACCTGCATTAATTAAGAGTGTTACCAAGCGCATGCATCGGTTACTTTTGGTTTTATTCTAGACCATTTGAATTAACGTTGAAAAATCGAAGGTTCGTGTCCGTACTAGTACATTCTAAAATAATGATGAAATACTTTAAAAAGCGGCAAATTGCGGCTGGTGAGTTAGTTAGTTATCAGTTGGCTGTCAAGAAGTAAAGTCTGTTTAAGCGCAAATAAAAAGTATTGTAAAAGTGAATTTGCTGTATTAAGACATGGTTTATTAAAATTACAGTGAAGTTAATAAAAAGCGACAAAGAACTAAAATAAAAATAGTGTTTTATTTTATTTTAATGCAATATAAACGAACTCAAACGTTTTAAAAAGGTAAAACGTAACAATACTTAAGTTGAAAGGCTATGTAATAAAAGTTAGCGACACATTTCAGAACAATTGTTGGTAGGATTTTTTTCTTTTAGCAACCCTGGTTATAATATTCATGAAGAGATTAACAATATGAACGAGCATCGCAGGTTTAAATTCGATTAATTTCTTACTCAAACAAAACTAAAAGTCAAAGAATTGCATACACTATTACATACTCATACCATTCTGATGTGAAATAAGGTATATATATTTATTATATATTTTTTAATTAGTTACAATACTATTCAATACTATTGTACTCAGAAGCTCATAAAATTGTATTTACTTTTTCGACCAAAATTGTATCAAAAATATTTTATTATTATTATTTTTTATTATACAAAAAAAAAAAAAAAAAAACAAAATTGTATATAAATTTAATTTAAATAAATAAATAATTAACATTTGCACTTAAAAGTTCATTTTTACTTTAAAAGTATATCTTTAAAAAACTACATTAAGGTATAAGCACATGTTTAAACGTAAAATAAGGTACAAAATAGTCTATCGATATACATACAGTGTATCACTAAAATGAGCATGTAGCTGTTCAATCTAGATATATTAATTCCCATAACATTCCATGAAAGAACATGGAGACTTCTCTCAGTCAATGAACTGCACCCTATTCTATTTTTAAACTCATTGAAAATGACCTACAGTTTAACGCCGGCTTCAAACGGCAAATGCATTTAGAGGAGTTTTTCAATAATATTTAGAGTAGTGTATGTAATCTTTATTTGATCTATATAATTCAATGTTTAAAAATGATTTATTGTTAATGTTGAGAGCGGCTACGCCTCAAATGTGACATACGCTAAGCCTAAGTTTGGCATACTCTCTCCAACATATCGGACGGTAACTCACAAGTAAATTCTTCAATATGAGCTTCCAGTGCGCCAACCGTTGCGGGCTTGTCCCTATGGACATGAGCCTTAACATAACCCCACAAACAATAGTCTAAAGGCGTTAAATCGCACGATCTAGGCAGCCAATTGACCAGGCCCAAACGTGAAATAACTTCACCGAACCCGCCTCTCAATTGGGTCATTGCTTCGCGTGCTGTGCGGCATGTGGGACCGTCTTGTAGAAACCACGTGTCATCCAATCCATATTTTCCATTTTGAGCAAAAAAAAAAATTGTAATCATCACACGGTAGCGGTCGCCATTCACAGTAACGTTCCTGCCTTCGCCGTCTTTGAAAAAGTACGGTCCAATGGTGCCACCGGCCCACAGTTAATATTTATTTCTACGCTAAACAGTTAATATTTCGGGATGCGTTGGCAGATCTTGCAATGCTGCTGGCTGCTCTTCACAACAAATACGTCAATTTTGCTTGTTTACGTATCGTAAACAGAAATGAACTTCTTCGCTGAACGCAATTTGTGCACGATGTACTTTCTTAACCGAGCATGAATTTTGATAATAAAATTCAATAACTGGTTTACAATAAACAAAAAATTTCGGGCCTTTAAATAAAACTATATGGAATATAATAATTTTGAAGCGCTGAATTCAAATCGGTTTTTAGTATTTTTCCATCGGGCTCAAATTTTTTTATAGGCGTGGCAAATTTTTCGCCCATAATAAGGTAGTTATGTCAATATATTTCATCATAACATGAAAATAACTTAACCGATTGGAATCCAAGTACCAGCAAATGCTTAGGAATAAAATTTCCTATAAATCACCCGAATAACATTTATTTTATATTTTCAACAGTTTCGCAGTTAATTATAACTTAGTTGCAATTTATTTTTTTAAGTCATTAAAAATTTGTAAGAATGAAAATTTTACATTTTAAGTATTTAAATTAGAGCTTAAAATGTTGATAATAAAATAAGCTATAAGTCATGAAAATCGGTTGGGTATTTCTGATTTTATCCAAAATTAAATGCGGGTACCCTAAGTTTGACCAAAATTAGCGGAAAAAAATTTTCTTGCAAAATTAGTGGATTTTTTTTCTTTTATTTCTAAAAAGTTATTAAAAAATTCTTAGAATATATATTTTAAATCTTAAACATTTAAATGAAAGCAGGTACCTAACTTTGACAAAAAATGTGTAATACATTATTAGGCAACACACAAAAATAATGAAAGGAAATGTCTGGTAGGATATAATACATACTGTTACGTTTTTACCTTCTTAAAAACGAGTATTTATGAGTTCGTAGATTGTAGTTAAATAAAATAAATAAATCCTTTATTCAACACAGTTATGTGCTCACTACTTGTATTCTTATTCAGGCAATAACAATTTTTATTCTTAATTACTCTGTTTACAACTTTGTAAACAACAACAATTACTCGACAGATCTTTCTTCCTAAAGATCTCTCAACCCGATCGTAGTTATAACTTAGTTTCGATCACAACCTTTTTCAACCAGAGGTTATCCACACTTAACTCTCTTTACTGAGTTAGCTCCAACTAAACTGGTTTTTTTACTTCACTACTAGCTTCACGAGTTTACTCCTTATAAACTCTCTTCACACTAATAACACATTTGCTAAGTTAACTTTAGTTAAACTGCACTCGCTGAGTTTACAACACATAAACTGATGGCTGTTCGCATCGATGTGCTTTTTAAATGGCTGAGTAAACAACACATCGAGAGCTCTCGAACCTCTCGATATTTCAGATAGATTCCATTTCTTTCTTTTAACTTCTTAGTTCTTTTGTAGCCATGCGTATGTGAACATCTCCCTCTTTCAGCTCTTAGTATTTGTTGTGGCTTGTTTAATGTATGTTACTTGTTTTCTTTATTGCTTAATTATTGTTGTTGCCGTGTTCTTTTTATTTACTTATCTCTGCTAATGGTTGTTGTTGTAGATTTGGTTATTTGTAAACAGCACGTATAGTTGTTTTTGCAGCTTTTATTTATTTATTTTAGCGATGTAATAAACGCTGTGGTGCCCGAACTTATTTTCGTAGCAATACACATACCATATATATATGTTTTTCATAAAAAAAAAATTGTCTTCACTCATGTTTTTTTTTTTTTATTCATATTTTCAATAAAAATTTCTCGTCAAATCGACCTACAATAATTTTCAAGCGTTACTTCTGAACATTTTCCATTGTATCGCCTTTCTATATGCAACATGTCTTGATGAAATCTTTCACCATGTTCATCATATACTGCACCAAGATTTTAAGGAAAGATATCTAAGTGCGAAAAAATTAATTAAATGTCGATTAACATTTTGCATTTGAGAGCTTTATCGGCAGAAAAATGTTCTAGAACGATTTTCTTGTGGTTTTTAATTTTTATATTTCCTACAAAGTTGCGGTACACATTTACAAGAGCCATCCATTCTCTTTTTTCTACTTCATTCAACTTCATATTAAAAGTTGCTACTTCCATAAGCTCTCTTATTTGTGGACCTACAAAGATTCCTTCTTTTTGTTTTGCATCGCTGATTCGAATGAATTTGGCTTTAAGATATTGAAAGCCTTCAGAATCCTTACTCATTGCTTTCACAAAGTTTTTTATTAGACCCAGCTTTATATGAAGAGGTAATAGTAATATTTTTTTCTTTTTGAACTAAAGGTTTTTCAGACACACTTTTTCTTCCAGGAATTAAGCTTATTCTTCTTGGTCAAATTTGTACTTCGTAGTCCTTATCTCGTAGTCCTTCTCATAAGAAACAACAAAACCTCAAAACTTGGTATGTCCTAGTTGTTGTCCAGTTAGTATAGCTACGACTTTCAAATCGGCACAAATTTTCCTTGTGTACTGTGAATATTTAATTTGATTGATTAATAACTGCATGTTTGCATAGTTTTCTTTAACGTTTATTGCATGTGCTAATGGAATTGCGATTGTCAAGTAAAACTTCTTTCTGTTAATTTTTAATCGAAAATATAATTTTATAGATATAATGACGGCATGATAATTATAAAAAGTACTTTCCGATCTCTTGCTACCTTGAAGAAAAATTAGAGTATTAAAAAAAAAAAAAAAAAAAAAAAAAATCCTAAAAAAAAGCATTATTTAAAACTCATTGATTTTAAAATAAGTGTATTAAAGCTATTACCAAGATACTAAAACTATTACCAAGAAATATGTACATTAGGGTGTCCTTATTATGAAATATCGTATTTTTATAAACCCTCTGGCAGATTTTTGTACCCTTGTATTAGAAAAGTATGTAAAATTTGGTCCGAATCCGATAACGTTTTATGGACTCGGAAACAGTGTTACCGTTGAAGAATTTCATAAAGTGCCAAAAATAAGTCATTTGAAAAAAAGGATTACTAAAAAGAGTTTTTTTGTTTTAAGGGTCACTCACCATAAAATAAGAAAAAACTTAAAATCTTTGTCATTTTAAATATATTTATGTACATACTATACATACATATCACAAATAAAGGAAACATATACACTTCAGTAGATGGAATACGAAAAAATTAAAAATAAAAAATTTTACACTTAAATATTAAATTACATTAGGGCGGGTCGATTTAAAAATTGAATTTTAAAATATTTTTTTATATCATTTTGAAAAGGTATGATATCTAAAGATAATGGGAAAATTATCGTATGCAGTGAACGCGACGCTTTATACTACCGACATTTAATCGGTTACTGTCCACAGCATAGCTTTTATTTTATATGCAATACATGACCTGTAAAGAACATTTGGTATTTTTTGCTAAGGTAACCTAGTTGTATTAAAAACTTCTTGAAATTAATTGCAAAATATATTGTCCACTACAGTTGAGAGGACTTTCTGGTCAAGAAGCTAATGTTTTGGCTAATAAGCTGCTACGCGAACTAAATTTAACAGAAAAGGAAAATGAATATGGTAAAAATTTATTAGGTGGTATGAAACGACGTTTATCGCTAGGAATAGCAATAGCTGGAGAAACTAGGTAAGTCCATACATATGCTTTATTTACCATATAAAACAGTGTATAAAAATTAATAAAACAAAAACTATGGAGTACTCGTCCAAGTGACAAGGAAAATCGTATTCTAGCGATCAAAATAAGAGACTTTGGCCAAGGAACCATACCTCTAATATAAATTCTGATGCAAAGGTCAAATTTTGAAAAATTCCATTTTGACCTATTTAAAGTGCCCCAATCGAATCTAAATGTATGACCGACCCCAATACTACAGCCATTGTAAGTAAAGTTTTAATTCGGAAAAATTAAAAAGAACAATTGGAAAAATAACAGCAGAAAACAAACAAAATTCATAATCGAATCTACAATAACAATGTAATGCATTACAAACCCATCCATATCTAGTGCCATCGCACTGGCTGTTTTACTTTTAATGTACATTTAATTTTACAATGTATGGGGAATGAGACTCATCCAAATCGGTTGCTTAACAATTTTATTTCAATTTTTCCTATTAACATAATAGTATACAATCGGATGCGTTTCATTTGTAATAACTTTTGTACTGCTAAGCAGTTTATTGTGAAAGCTCTCTTTACATTCCTTTTGCCAATTATAAACAACATACATACAAAGACTTTTCTTTATTTTAAATTTAATTAAATTACATGTTTTATAGGGTCCGCCATCTAACGTTTTTTTCAACTAGTGCTTATTTCGTGAATGGTAACATGTCTCATGTCTGATTTGACAGATAATTAGTTTTATGCTTCCGCTGAACGAATATGGTTGTGTATACGCTTGAACAACGCTGGGAATCTGGACCTGCGATCGACTTACAGAAGATGCCGATTTTGCAAAAAAAAATCATCTTTTCAGATGAAGCTTATTTTGATCTTGGCGGGTATGTAAACAAGCAAAATTGTCGCATTTGGGGCACAGAAAACCCGCACGCATACATCGAAAGGCCGATACACCCAAGACGAGTCACTGCTTGGTGCGGATTTTGGTCCAGAGGCATAATTGGGCCATTATTCTTTGCAAATGAGCAAGGAGTGGCCGTTGCAGTCAATGGCGATCGTTATCGGGCCATGTTGAGCGAATTTTTGTTCACAAAAATTGAAGAGGAGGATATTAGCAACATTTGGTTTCAACAGAACGGCGGTACGTGCCACACAGCCAAAGCTACACTCGATGTTTTGCGCCATGTTTTTGAAGATCGCATTATCAGCCGCAGAGCTGATGTCGTTTGCCCACATCGGATCTGCTATTTGACACCGTTGGACTATTATTTGTGGGGTGCCGTCAAAGATAAGTGTTACGCCAACAAGCCAGAGACAATTGACGCTTTAAAGGACAATATTCGTGAAGCCATTGGTGAAATACAGCCGCACACAATCGATAATGTGCTTAAAAATTGGACCGATTGTGTAGGCTACTGCATGGCCAGCCGAGGCAGCCATTTGAATGAAATTATTTTCCATTATTCACTGGAAGGATTGTACTTTCAAATAAAAAAAGAAATTTGAGAAAATATTCAGTATTTTTTTATAGCATTTTCCAAAAAAAAAAAAAAAATATTTGGCGGACCCTATATAAACGTAATTTTATACCAGAGGTACAATGAACGTAAAGAGCCAATAAAGGGTAAAAGTTTTATAAAAAGAGTCAGAATTGAGTCATTTTAAGCAAGGGTTATCAAAAGTGTCAAGACGGTTAAAAAGGACTCAAATTCGCAATTTAGGTGCCAACAATGGTAACGCTGCCCGGAAACGACTTCAAAAATTCAACAATTGAGTATGGGAAAAACATCGATCAGTTATACATTTGCCCCTTTTTAATCGCGTTTATTTTCAAAAAATACTGAAAGAAAAAATGTAGTTTAATTTTCATCTTCCTTACATTATTCAATATTATATAGGGAAGAGTGGGGTAAAGTGGGACAAGGGGCGAAATGGGACATCTCAATTTTTGACCATGTTTTTAAATTAAAAATAAAGATCTTTTTAGGTGGTATTTATTATATTATTAGGATTTTCATTTGCAATTTTTATTATGTTTGTGCTTTTATATTGCTTTTTACGAATAAAGGAAAAATATTTAAAAAAAAATTTAAGAATGCTTCGTTGATATATATATATATATATATATATATATATATATTTTTTTTTTTGAATATTATATTAAAATATATATATATATATATATATATATATATATATATATATATATATATTTTAATATAACATTAAAAATATATATATATATATATATATATATATATATATATATATATATATATATATATATATATGTATCTGACGCAAACAAAAAATGCCGACGAATATTTTTTTGAATGTTATATTAAAATATATATATATATTAAAATATATATATATATATATATATATATATATATATATATATATATATATATATATATATATATATATATATATATATATTAAATATATATATATATATATATATATATATATATATATATATATATATATATATATTTTAATATATATATATATATTTTAATATAACATTCAAAAAAATATTCGTCGGCATTTTTTGTTTGCGTCAGATTAATATATCGGCTGTACGATATTTTCTGTGTATTTTTTTGAAGTTGCATAACGGTAAAACTTTAAAAGCACATGCAGTTAAAAATTATTGTTTTAGAACACTTTACTCTTTGAGTGAACTATTCCTAGAACTTGTATACACCTTAGCGATAGTCGCTGCTGATAACGGAACATTTTTTCAAACATTGTCGCTATAACCACAAATACCACTGTTGTAAAACCACGATTTAATTGAAGTTTTATTTTATTATTGATCTAAGTAAAGTGAGTTATTAACAGTGTAATTAAATGATTTGTAATTCAAGTGTTCTAAAGTTATATAACAATTAAGATTAAGATGTCAAAAATATCATTGAAATCGACTAAGGAAGAAGCACCAAGCACTCCAATCGTTGAAAGATGTAAATCCAACGAAAATTTAAACAAAATTGATTTAGTTGGGAATGTTTCGTACCAAATTACTGGCTCAAAACTTTTGTCAAATTGTCAGGTCTTGCAAGTCCTCTTTTACAATATTTGCTTTGTAAAGCTTTTAGCAAAGCAAAGGGCAAATAGGCAATTATTTCCGTTCAAATATTTTGGCATCAGGCACATATACCGATTCGAGAACACCATTGACAAATTATTAAAATTATATGAAAAGTGGAAAAATATTCGAAAAGCCGTTCCTGAGAAAAGATCCAATGCCCAAAAGTAAGCTGCTGAAGCATTTCTCGAAAATCTGGATGAGTTATTTGATATTGCCACCGTCGATGCCATAGACGATATTCGGATCATAGAAGATAAACTTTTTCCAGAAATGCAAAGAAAAAAATACGTCCTGGTTGCATGGCTGGTGTCGCTATGGCTTTATCGAATCGAGCAAAAAATCACAGGAACGAAAAGATAAAGAAACTGCACGTAAAAGGAAGCACGAAGAGAAAAAGTCGAGCCAATCAGGTAAGTTTTGTATATGAATAAATTTAAGTCTTAAATGTTCAGTTTTCGATTTTCTATAGATGTTTGTCAATTTATGGAGCGGACTGATGAAGATAGTGTTATCGAGTTACCAATTAACAACACGACTATGGAGAAAGAAAACTTAGGCTCTAACACTTTTTTAGGTCAAAAACGAGGTCGCAAACGTTTTTTACAAGTCGGTTAGTAGCAGCACTGGACAATGCCAAGATGTCTGATGGAATGGCAGTTCACATTCTCATAGCAGCAGCAGAAGCATTAGGTCACCGTGTAGAACAACTTGTCACTAACCGTTCAACTATTCCTCGTTTGCGCCAAGAAATCCGTATAAAATAATCTAAAGAAATTTCAGCTGGTTTTACGGATAATCTAAGTTGTTTTTCTATATTTTTAACTAAAGGTAGTATTAAATTCTGTTACAATCCATTTATCATTTATAGTTTAGTAAAATTTCTTCGGTGGTTGCTCATTTTGATGGAAAGATTTAATCAGATCCACAAAAGTTGGACGGCTTGCAATTTTTGTGAGTTACAATGGCACATCGAAGTTTCTTGGAGCACCGAAAACAGTATGTTCATCTGGAAAAAATATTGCGGATGCAGTTTATAAAAGATTAGGTCAATGAAATATTGTGGACTAAGTAAACGGCTTGTCATGTGAAGCAACGTCTTCAAATACTGGTATCAACACAAGCACCGCTGCCCTCTTGGAAAAAAATAGGACGTAGTTTAATCAATCCACCTTTCCACTATCATGTGTATGAAATAATATTGCGCAAGGTTTGCGAAACAAATTTATATTCTACATCTGCTCCATAAGTTTAAATATTTGAAAGATTTGCCGATTCATAGCCAAGTTTTAACAAGGAATTATTTAGAAGTGACAATCAAATAGGTCCAGTTCAAAGAATTACTTTAGTTGGTCTTACTTTTTCAAAATGCGGAGTGATATTATTTGCGAACGCCTGGTCCAAATAGCTATGCCAGATATATATATTCTTATATATTCTTAAATATATTCTTTAAAAATATTTTGTTCCGTGACCAATATTCACTTACGAAAAGTGAATCAAATGGATTACGCGTTATTTGCATTTTTCTAGTGAAAAATTACATTAAAGTCTGGTTCAGATATACAAATGCCATAGATGCACCGCTTCAAGATTTGACTTTTATTCAAGATGCTATAAAGTATTCGGAAACTAACCCAGAAATTTTAGCAGTAATCTGTAAATAAAATTAGCACTTATTTATGTATATTTCTGAGGAAACAGTAGCTCTAGCCTTTTTCGATTCAAATAAAAGTTTTGAAGAAGAAAGTAAAATGGTTGAAAAACATGTTAAAAGAACCAACTGTAAAATCAAAAAATGGACGAAACTATACAAATTTAACAGACTTTCAGACGTACACCTTAAGTGATTTTGTTTCTGAAAAACTAAGTATTTCTTCCGTCGGCTTAGTTTATGCCTTGAATTTCTAGAGTTGGAGCCTTCAACTTGGGAAACACAATTTAAATTTGAGGAAGGTTGGACATTCTGTAGGGCTTATTTGTTGTTAAAGATACTATTGAGACTAGCGTTAAATTTATTCAAGACTTTAACATTGTTTTAATAAATGATGAAGAGGAAAAGCCATTGTTGCTTTAGGTTGTTGAGGCTTGTCGACGGAAATATCCTTCGTTAAAAAAATCTGATCTAATATTAAATCCATAATTTTAAGAAATAAAGATCCAAAAAATCATTATCTTTTCCAATTTTATTGTTCTTATGTTAGCTCAAATCAATAAAAAATATTATTGTTTAAAAAATATTCATTTTAATCTATTAATTTGTATAGAGGTACACTGAGCAAATTTGCAAATTATTTAATTTTCAAATTAAGTGCCAAACATCAATGAAATAAATATGAACGAAGAAGAAACAAACGAAAAGAAATATGAACTACGGAGCCAATGGAACTCATTGTCTGGCAACACTGATTGTACATGTTTTTTTCAGGGTAGCACTACCAACGTATGTTCTTTTCATATTACATGAAAAAAGACACGAACTAAAGAGAATCATGAACGAAAAAGAATCATGTACGAAAAAGAAACATGAAAGAACAAACGATCGAACGAACTACGGAGCTAAAGACTCATTGTAATGACCGACTCTCTTAGCTCACTTTTGTGAGTAGTTCAATTCTACTAGGTCGATCGCGAACTACCCAAGCCTAGTGATATCTCCTACAGGAAATTAAAACGCAATAGAAAATGTGAGATTTTTCTAAAAAATAAATTAAAATACTTTCTTAAATGGTAAAGCAGTCATTCTTGTTTTATTTTAAAAATAATTGATAGGAGTCTACTACATAGAACTACTACATTTTCAGGCTATATCTCAATTGGTTCAGATAATATTTAACATTAACTGTCAGTCCTGATGATGCGCAATGTATATTAAAGTCGTTTCCTGGTCCACTAAACATTATCGGGCTCGCTCTAAATTTTACTCATTTACTTTTTTAATATAAAGGAACAAAAATCTGCCCGGCGAACTGAAATCAAAACACCTTAATGTGGCCATACAAATAAGAACACCTTTAAGGTACATATGTATTGTATGTTTAACCTTTAAATTTTAAAGCGTACAATAGGAATTAAATTTTAAGAAGTGAATCAAGCGCCGATTTATAAGTAATTTTATTCAAAAGAGAAAAACATTTATTTTCGAACCGAAGTTAGAGTAATTAATTTTTTAATGTTGAATATTAAACGTACAAATTACGATATCAGTTTACACAATACTTAATTATATCATTTCTTTGATAATTTTAAATACGTCACTATTCAGTATTAATTATAAAAAGGAAAAAAGATTTTTATATAAAAAACAAAACTTTTTTGAAATAAAAAACACGAAACTAAACTAAAAATTACTGTTTATTTGAATTTATACAATTTCAGCTACAAAAAACCTACAGCTTTACCGGCACCAAAATATATTGAACTTTTAATGGATTGGATAGAATCTCAAATTAATAATGAATCCATATTTCCCGTATCAACAGGTAATATTTTCTTTAATAAACTATTAAATAAACCTAGGAATTTTAATATTATTAGCCCTATGCATATTCGAATGATCAAGTAGGACAAACAAATTTATACTGTTATTATCCCATCGGAAATTCTTTGAAACATCAAGCAATGCCGAAGTATAGCTATGATTTGAACAAAATCACGATAACTCTTCATACAACAACCTATTATTCGTCATGAAGGAAGATATCTGAATAAGTAAAAAGAAAAAGCAATCGGCCTAAACTCCGACTCTGATTTAGGCAGTGGTATTGTCTTCGCATACATCCAACTTGATGGAAAAATAGTAGACATGATTATAGATTAGTGTGTAATATGAGAAAAGCATAGTGTGCAACGGCAGTATAGTAGGTAAGACACTGGCCTGCCAATCAAGAGGACCTTGCTTCAACCATAGGCCAGACCATCTGAAAAAGAAAAAAGATTTTTCTACTGCGGTATTACCTCCAAACATTAGCTTGCAATAAGTATTACTATTATTGAAAACTTCTTTATGCATTTGCTGTTGGGAGCCGAAATTGCGCTCTGTCCTACTAATTTCTTTTTCATAAATAGATTTCTTTGTTCGCCCAGAGCCAATAGTAGAGTAAAATCGGTCTACATAATATTCCATCTTAACTAATAATAATATTCCATCCTAGCTTTTCTAAACTCCGTTTTGAGCTCCGAAATCTCTTTCATCTTGAGTGTCCTACATCTCCTTCATGAATGAGTTGATTAATAGCAAAAGAAAACCGGCTTGTCGATGTGTGCTGTGATGCTTTATTTAATTTTCATTTATTTATAATGTTAAGCACAGTACAACAAGCTTAAGTCTTATCTAATAATACAGGTAAGGTATCCAATATAAGTTTCTTAACGCTAGAATTCTAGAACCGTAACCTTAGTCGATTCGCCTAACATCGTCTTTATTTTCATATGTAGCTTTTTATTTGATTGCGCGATCAGCTTGAACTCTTCTGTATTCTCTATCGCCAGCGTTCTCTTCTAATGAGCATTAACATTTCTTCAGTAAGTAAGGTGTGCTTCAAAATGATTGTGTTTTTTTAGTCATAAAGTTCGTGTTAGTCGATTCGACTAATGGTCAATGTTTGTGTAACTTTCAATTTTATACTTCGTTATATATATATTGAATTAATATGAGTTTTTTTTAATAAGTTTTAAAAAAGATTTAATTCATGATTTTAAGCAAATAAAAGCAAGACATGCGTTTTTTGTCCTTATTAAAAGCTATAATGATAAACTCACGAAATGTGGTAAGAACATAACCAGAACACACAGAAGAAGCGTGTAGCAAATGCTAATAAAAAATGAATATATATATATATATATATATATATATATATATATATATATATATATATATATATGATATATATATATATATATATATATATGATATATATATATATGATATATATATATATATATATATATATATATATATATATATATATATATGAATATATATATATATATATATATATATATATATGAATATATATGAATATATATATATATATATATATATATATATATATATATATATATATATATATATATATATATATATTCACTTATAATTTTATTATTTACTTATAATTTATTATCTTTAATATGAACTGAATTTGTGGATTTTAATATCAATTTTTTGTTATCGTTTTTTTATTTTTTTTTTTAATTAAAATTGTTAATCTCAATAGTGTCTCCTACAATATGTTCCTAAAAAACATTGAAAAGAATTATATATTCTCAAATGAAAAAAGTAAATATCTTGTTTAATTTCTATTCAAAATAAAGTAAAACAACAATACAATTGAGAATTTGTACATAGACACGGTAAAAATCGGTTGTAGATGTATGTTAGTCGTTAATGGTTAGTGTTTATGTATGAAAAAGAGGTTACGGTTCTAGGGTTAATGTTAAACAAACAAGTATGTATATGTATAAAACTTAAATTTACAACTATCATCGAAATTCATAAAAAATGATAAAAATATGTAAAATTATAGTTCATTACGTCGAATTGACAGTATTAGAACCGCTAAATGTGATTCATTTGCAGATCTAAATTTCATTGCATTGCTTTTGAACTGAATATTTGATGGTAGTTGGGTCCATAAGCGAAAAACTGTTATGTATATAAAAATGCCTCTCAGATACTTATCTATTCTATTATTGTTATATGAATTGTATAAGTCAGTGCTAGACCAATGCTCATATGGTTGTATTCTATAGTAAGTGTCTTTAACCTTGAACTACAGAGGTTGTGATAATTTATAGTATCTGCTCATTTCATACTCACTGCTATTCAGTTCTGTTTTGGCTATTGTAGCAAGAACGTGTGTGGAGAAAATTGGATGCTGGGGCAATATTTACCACTTGCCCGTGTTTATGCTATTTTTAATTTGAAAATATTTTACCACACATCTGTGATATTCAATATAAGCAAAATTACCACATCTCCGTGTTAAAGTTAGTTAGTCATTTATCTATTGGTAAAAAGCTAATTTGGTAAAATTTCTTACTTTTATCAATATTTTGTAATTAATTATATACTTAGTAAAAAAAAAAATGTCAAAAATTTCAAAAAGGGTAAAATTTACCACCACCTCCGTATATATACATACAGTGGTGGTTAAAACATTTGCAACTAAAACAGTATTCTAGCTCTTCAGTTACCCATTTTGCATGATTATCGTAGCGATGTTTCACACAAAGATATATCACTAAAGTATTCTATTCCAAAATCAACAATTTTTGCAAAAGTCAATAATGGCAATATCTATACGTGCATAAAGTAGTAAGACCTCGTGTAACAACAATACACGAAGACAGAAAAATTAAAAACTTTTTTGTGAAATATCATAAAGTAATACCAGGAGAAGCAAAAACTGAAACTCCCATTAATATTAGTATTTCAAACATTAGTAGAAGAGCTAATTAACAAGGAATAGGCGCAGTGAGAGTGCTCAATCTATCAGGTCACGGAAAATTCATTGGTGAAAACTCCGAGGTAGGCCAATGTGCTCCTGTAGAGGCGGTAATAAACAGTGAACAAATGCCGGAATCTGGCAATATGTCAGCCAAGGACCAACAGGTATTTGATGAAAATGTAGAGAGAGCTGCTAAAGAGGTACGTCTGCGTATTCGCCACGAAAAATTAAAATCAAGGCAGAACAGCTATACTTAAACACGAAATAAATACTGGCGATGTGAGACCGATAAAACAGGCACCCAGAAGTAAACCGCTGGCAAAGCGTAATGAGGTTAAGGAGCTGCTCAATGAAATGGAGAAGAGAGGTGTATTTGTACCATCATCGGGTTCTTGGAGCTCACCTGCGGTCTTAATTAAAAAGAAAGATGGCAGTACAAGATTTTGTGTAGACTACAGAAAGCCGAACGATGTTACTAAAAAGAATAGCTACCCACTACCAAGAATTGACGATACGGTCGATACGCTAACTGGAACAAAGTGGTTCTCTACATTGGATCTACAAAGCGGGTATTGGCAGGTAGAGATCGCAGACAAGGATAAGGAAAAAACTGCTTTCAGTGCGAACGGTGGCTTGTGGCAGTTTAAAGTTATGCCATTTGGGCTCTGCAATGCGCCGGACACATTCTAGCGGCTTATGTTGAGCGTATTAAAGGGCTTCCATTGGAAGACTTGTCTGGTGTACCTCAATGACTAATAGTGGTAGACAGAACTTTCGACGAACACCTCAGAAACCTAGCAGAAGATTTGCAACGAATATCAATGACTGGACTAAATTTAAGTGTATGCATTGTTCCAAAAACAGGTAAAATATTTGGGACATCTTGTTACGGCAGATGGCATTTCAACGGATGAAGATAAAATTCGAGCAGTAAAGAACTGGCCTTGTCCCCAGAATTTTCATGAATTATGTAGCTTTTTGGGACTCTGAACATATTACAGATACTTCGTGCCTCATTTTGCGTACGTGGCAGCAAGTTACATGGGCTCATCAAGAAATCTTAGGTGTATCATTGGGGCTGAGTCACAAGAAAAGGCGTTCCAGACACTAAAAGGCCTATTATGTGCTACACCGGTTTTGGCGTATCCAGTCCCAGGTGAAAAATTCATCCTTGACAGTGATGCCAGTGGATATGGTATTGATGGTGTACTTTCACAGGTGGTCAATGAGACGGAGAAAGTCGTAAGTTACTTTTGCCGCACGTTGTCAAAGCCTGAACAGAAATATTGTATGACTCGACGTGATCTACTAGCAGTGCTGGAAGGCATAAAACATTACCGTAAGTACCTATATGGTCAAAATTTTCTGCTAAAGACTGATCATTCCGCACTGAGAACACTTAAGAACCCTGAAGGACACCTGGAACGTTGATTTGAGCGCCTCCAGGCTTATGATTTTAGCATTGAACACCGAAGTGGCATAAAGCACGGAAATGCTGATGCTCTCTCACGTTGGCCTTGTAATTTGGAATGTAAACATTGCGTGAAGGCCGAGCGGATGGAATCCATCATTGATATCCGGCTAACGCGGAGGGCTTCTATGTAAGACAACTTGTTCTATTCTACAACCCACAGCGTAAGAAAGAATTATCTCCCAAGCTGCAAACTAACTGGGATGGACCTTACAAAGTAGTCAAAAGGTTAAATGATGTGGTATACAGAATACAGAAGAACAATAGCCCGCGATTACAAATGAAAGTGGTACATTTAAAACGGGTACATTTTCGAGACGAACATGCTTAAGCGAGAGGCAGTATTACAAAAATAAAAATACAACACTGCGCTGTGAGATTTTGGTAAATTTTGTGACACCATGTCAATTTGACAGCGCTGCCATATCGACCATCTTTACGTTACATTTGAATTAACGGATATGGAAATAGAAAATGGTCGATATTTTGTTTAGCTGTCGTAAGATAGAGACGTGTTAAAGCGGAAATAAAAGTGTTGTATGAACGAATCTTAAGTGTTGTATTAAGACAAACAGTTTAAAAGCTATTGTGTAGTAAAATAAATAAGACTGTAACAAAAGTAAAGCGGTGCTTATATAAAAAAAAACGTAACAAGTGTTGTAAGGTTCGTATCACGACTTCGATCACCTTGCCGAGACTGTATTTATTTCAACAGTGCTATCAATTCAACTTTGTGTATTATGAACTTCCAACAGAAATGTATGGGATGATGAAGAGAAGGCTCTAGAACTAATTTTGGACTTAAAAGGTGCTGCAGAAGAAATTATAGAAACTATGCTATTCAGCTGCAGAAACAATTATAACGACTTAATTGTGGCGCTACAGCGTAAATTTGGGGACCACCACAAACGAAATTTATACCGCTTCAAGCCTTTGCAATGGAAGTCGAGAGCTTGGTGCATCTTATATATTCGGGGGAAATTCACTCGCTGATAGATAATTTTAAGACCGAAGCCTTCGTCGGCAGCATATAGACTACGGACAGTTAACATCAGTGTAAGCCGTGCTTTTATTGCCGCCGATATTGTAGACAAGGTTATCTTTGCTGCCGACTTTATAATAGTCCATGGCATCAATTTGAATAGCTTATGATATTTAAAAGTTATGGGCTCTGCAATACACTGGCAACATTTGAACGACTTATGTAGCACGTGCTAAAAGACTTCATTGGAAGACGTACCTGGTATACCTCGATGACATAATAGTGATGGGTAGAACTTTCATTTAACATCTGGCAGGAATTCTACAACGAATAATAACCGCTGGACTTGAACTAAGCATACAGAAATGTGCAGGTCTGTTCTCGTCCGCAGAATCTTCATGAATTACGTAGTATTTTTGGTCTTTGTACTTGTTACACTTGCTTTGTGCCTAACTTTGCGAGCATGGCAGCAAGCTTGTATGAGCTCACCAAGAAATCTAGGGCCTATCATTGGGACAGAAAAAGCTGAAGGCTAATATAGCCGCACGCTGCCAAAGCCAGAACGGATGACGCACTCTCACGGCGGCTTTGTAAATTGGAATTCAAACATTGTGTGAAGGCTGATAATAAAGAATCCATCATTGATATCTGACTATCAGATAGATGCAAACGAAGACTGGTCAAGGGCACAAAGAGGTGATCCAATACTGGCAAAGATTATAGCAGCTAAAGAAGAGGACAGACGGCCTACCCGCATGAAGTATCAGCAGAAGGTCCTTTATTTGGCCCTATGGAACAGTTTGAAGTTGATTGATGGGTAAAGGTCCAGTAATAAGAAGCCGAGATCAGCCGCTATAATATAATTTGGGAACTCCTATCAACTATTTCAGCAAATGGCCGAAAGTGTATGCCATATCTAATCAAGTGGCGAATACAATTGTAAATGATTTTGTAAACAACAATTGGGTATGCCGCTATGGAGTTCCAATAGAGTTACATCAGATTAGGGTAGAAATTTCGAGTCTGCTATATTCAAAGAAATGTGTGAGATATACGTATAAAGAAGACTCGAACAACGCCGCTACACACCGTCTGATGGAATGGTGGAGGGACTTAAACGAACCCGAAGGAATACTTACGAAAACTATAGGGGAGCAACAAAAAGATTGGGACGAACACATTCCGAAGTTTCTATTGGCGTACCGATGAGCTGTCTATGATTCAACATCTAGATCAGCTGCCAATATTATTTTTTGGACTGAGCTACCTGGTGACTTAAAGAGATGCCACTTACACTGAAAAATAGGAAAATCTCAATGATCTTCGTGAATTTGTGCTAACATGAATTAAAATGGTAGAGCAGCAAATACTGAATGCTTCTATGAGGGACAACTGGTATTACTCTAATCCACAGCGGAAAAAATAATTATTTCCCAAGCTACAAACTAACTGGGATGGGTCTTAAAAAATGTAATCAAAAGGCTATATAATGTATAAAGAATATAAAAGAACAATAGACCACGATCAAAAATGAAAGTAACAGGGCAATCAATAAATCCGTAGGATAAGTACAAAAAAAAATTTACAAAACTATTATATTTTATTATTCAACATAGTGAGCTTCGAGGGCAATACAACGAGCATAGCGATTTTCCAACTTTTTGATACCAGTTTTATAGGCCCAAGTTTTAGCGATTATTTCATCTTTGAACTTAATTTTCTTTCCAGCAAGTATTACCTTGAGATTTGAAAACACGAAAAAGTCGCTGGTGGCTAAATCTGAAGAATACTGAGGGTAAGCAATTCGAAGTCCAATTGATTAAATTTTGCCATCGGATTCTTCGATTTGTGACATGATTTGTGTGCTCACGCGGCACCCCCTTTGAACAAGGCTTTTGTATAAAATGGTAAAAAACTACCATCTGATATCTTTACAATGTCAGCTAGCTCGTGCACCTTCAATTTGCGATCGTTCATAACCAATTTTTGGATTTTGTTTATCTTTTCTGGAATAACAGTTTAAATTCAGCAAACCACTTCTCTACCATTTATCTCGATGGAGCAGAGTGCGGATAATGTTTATCAAGCTGTTGTTTCCACTATATTTTTTTCATCAAAAAGCAATGCTTTATCAAAACTCAAAATTCACTTTTCTCCATTTTTTCAGTAACAAAAGTTGCTTCACACAAAATGTTATAACACAATAGTCAGATTGCTGTCAAATTTATACACCTATCGTTTGAAGGTTAGTACTAAAGAACAATCCTGTGGACAAAATTCTAGTAACGCCATCCTATGGACTTTTTGATTGAACTGTTAGTTCATCCAGAACGACTGGCGAGCTATGGGAAGAAAAATGAGACTTATTATCTTCCACTTCGGGACGAACAGGCTTAGTGTTACGAAAATTAAAACGCCTAAAAGGATGTTCGAATATTCAAACCTATAAACTTTATAATGGAAGTTATTTTATTGGTTTATATTAAAGCTACTATCACCCTGCTAAGACTGTTTTTATTTGAACACTACTACTAATTCAAGTTTTGGTATTTAGACTATACATCTGAATTAATGTAGTTGAATAGGAGGTTGTAGAATATACTAGAACATTAGAAACTAATGTTAATTACCTATATACACCGTGCCATTCTCTTTAGTCAGTCAGTCACAATTACAAACAGTCAAAGAGTAAAGTCGTGTAAAAGCGTTAGTAAAAATGTTGAGTAATTTGTGTATTTCTTCTGTATAAAGATAAATAAAGGCTGTATAAAGAAATAAGCTCGACGTATTTATTTTATTTAAGGCAGTTTAAAAGAACTCAGACGTTTTATAAAAGTTAAAACGTAACAGTATTCAAAATGGGTGGAATAAAAAGAAAATTATATGAACGTTTTTCTTTTTTGCAGTTTTTACTTTGTTGTCTTTTGTAAAACAGGAAATAATTAAAAAAAATTAAATGCAGTTAAACTAAGAAAACCTATTCATCCGGCAAAACTGTCGCTTGACAGTATAGAAACACAATCGTGAAGGTTAGTCTACCGAGATGGACGTGGGTGCTGCCCACGCCATAAAAGAGTATATTTCAAAATTTGTATTAAATATATATACCTTTTCTTTAAAAAACTTGAATTTATAAATTATTTCTTTGATGATAAAAGGCATACTAAATTAACTTTAAATAAAATATTTATTTCATTCCGGCATCATGTGACAAAGTAAATCCGATTAAAATGTTTCCCTAATTATCCGAAAATTTGTTCGGTCTGCCCCAATGAGTATTAATCGATAGAGAAAGTTTAAAATGTTAATGTGATGAGTGGCATGTGTTCTCTTGGGTGTATCACCACTAAAAATTTTTAGTAAAAGCTATAATTTTGTATTTAATGTTTTTAGGTTTTACATAGCATTACATATAAATAAATATATTTTTTTTTTGTAATTTAAAAGTTTATTCTATTTTTCAGAAGATAAACAAAATTATAATTTAAATATTTTATTTAATTGTACTATAATGCACAGAACGAATCTTGTAGTAAATTTTTAGATAAACACATGTTAACATTCGACATACATATATTAAATGATTATATATGTATACTTATAACAAATTACCAATCAATGAACCTGACTGCTTCGTATGTACTCAAAAATTAAAAAAAAAATGAGTTCATACTAATTTCAGATTACAGGTTTCATCAACATTCCTTTAACTCCTTGACGAGCATATGTTTTTCTATGCCAGCCACTTCAACTCATACCAAAAGTATCGACATTGTTTCACTTCCTTCATCACTGTCCTGCGCCACGTTGTCTTCGGTCTTCTTCTTTCCTCCCACCCTATGGATTCCACTCGAGCATGATCCTTCAAAACTAATGTTGCAGTTTTCTGAGGTTATGGCCAATCCAACTCTATTTGCAATTGGTAATTATATTAGACACTGGGCGAAGGCTGCGGTTGACAAACGTTTGATTTTTCTACAATATAGCGTCTCTAGTCAACCGTGTCTCAAAACCATACAACAAAGAGATGACGTCTGACCGAAATATTCGTAATTCCTTTGGGAGAACTTTCACACGTTCTGCTTTTTAGTCCGTCCGCTGTAATAACACTGCCAAAGTATGTAAAGGAATCCACATATTCTATGGAGCTCTTTTAATGCACAAATTTGTGGAATTATTTGATCCATTATCATCACCTTTGTCTTACTCACATTTACTCTCAGGCCATGTTTCTCTGCCTCTTCTACCAGATCGTCAAGTTTCTGCTGCATGTCATTGTGCCTAACCGACAGCAAGCAAATGTTGTCAATACATTCGAAATCTACAAGCTACTCAGTAAATGTTAATACTACTCAGTAAATGTTAATACCATTAAAAAGAGAATTGATGAGAGGATGCAGACCTGGCGAACTCCGCAGTTTGTGCCAATTAGATCGGAATTGGCTTTTATCAGAGTTATTAGTTTGTTCGGTATCCCAGCATTGTGCAGGACATTAATTTATCTGCTCCACTAGTAGGGTACATGATCTATTAGCCCCGAAGGCTGCCTGTTGCCTACAAATGGTATCCTTAAGAGTTGTGTTGATGCGTCTGAAAAAAATTGATGTTAGAACTTAGAGGGAATTGAGAGCAGAGCAATGCTGTCCAGCCAGTCGGCAGGCAACTAATTCACGCCATATAGCATTGAAGACCGGGTGAAGTAATGTCGCTACTGTTTATGGCAAGCTCTGGGTATCTGGGTAGCCTTTGCGATCACTTTGGCCATTGAAGGAGAAAAGGTAACCTTGTACAAGATCTTAAAATCGGAGTTATCAGGTTTTTTTTAACCAAATGGTTTTATTTCAGAAACTTAAAAAAATCAAAACCTCTAGGGAATAGCTCAATGTATATACAGTGTATGTCACTCAAAATCGTACATTATGGTTTTGGAAAATAATCATTCAAATTAGGACATTTATGTTTTGGAAATTATTTAAATTCCTATTTTTATTATGTGTGTGCTAATCACAAAATAAGGTCCAACCGTAATTTATCCCATCTAAATATTAAAAAAAATTATGTAAAACTGTCAAAACGTACAATATTAATGCGTCATTTAAAATCGTACAGAAGATATCATGATTGATTTCACTAATTTTGAATGTTAGTTAATCAAGTTAAGTGAATTTTCAGCGTAATTTAGCGTTAATATATTGATTATCTCAAGTTTCTATTAAACCTATTTGCATTTCGAAGGTGTTTGACTGAAAAAAGTAAAAAAAAAACATCTGAATAGTAACATCTGAATAGCAATAGTGAAAAATAAAAAACGTCCTACTGAAAGCACATCAAGAAGAATGGAATAAAATAACTCCTTGTACGTAAAAACTAACAAAGATTACCCAACAATATAAACAAATTATTTCAAATCATTTTTTTATTATTGTTACGAAAATGAAAATGCTAAAGACAAAATTCACCACGTCGGAGCTTATTATGAGCTTTTAGCTAAAAAATGTATTGGCTTGTGTCAAGGCTTAAAAACTTCTAAAATTATCTGCACTAATTAAGAGTGCTGCCAAGTACAGTGGAATTAATAAAGAAAGAGACAGATTGTAAAACAACTAAAATAAAAATAGAGTTTTATTTTATTTTAACGCAATATAAACGAATTCAAACGTTTAAAAAAGGTTAAAACGTAACATTTGGTGTCAGAAGTGGGATTGCGTATATAAAAAAAAAAAAAAAAAAAATAAATAAATAAAAATTTAAAAAAAAATGAAATTCCAAGAGTTAAAAGGGGACAGACTCAAACGTGAGTTAACTAAATTGAAGCTCACAACAATTGGTAATGAGTCCGAATTACAAAAACGTCTGTTAGAGGAATTTCAGATCCTGAGATAACCTCTGCAACCACAAGCAGTTTGGACTTCAATACAATGCTTGCAGCCATGATGAAACAGATGCAAGTTCAAGACCAGAACTTTCTAGCAAGTATTGAAAAGAAACTTGAAGAAACTTCTAATGAGTTACGAGAAACACCTAGTGTTGATAATGAAAAGCTGTTGGCGCAGTTAAAAGAGTCTTCTAAAGCTGATAATGAAAAGCTAATGGAAAAATTAATGCTGTGGCGAAGGCACAAGAAATTTCTAATAACGAAAAACTTTTGGCACAGGTAAAAGAGACTTCTAGAGCTGAAAACCAGAATTTTCTGGCAAAAATTTATACAAACTTCTACTGACGTACGAGAAATTACTAAACAACTTGAACACAAATTTGAAGAAACAACAGCAATTACGTGAAATACATGCGACGGTAAGCAAAAGGGTAGATAGTGTGGAGACAAGAATGGAAAACTGAGAAAACTGTTAACGAAAAATTGAATGCAATGGAAGAAAAGATCAAGTGCGAATCATACCAGAAGCTTCCAGCAGAATAAAGACATCTTGCTTTGATGGTAGTACACCTTTGGCGGTATTTAAATTTCAATTCGACACAGTAGCCAGTAAAAATGGATAGAATGATGAAGAGAAGGCTCTAGAACTAATTTTGGCGTTAAAAGGTGCTACAGCAGAAATTTTAGAAACCATGCCACCCAGCTGCAGAAACAACTTCAACGACTTAATGGTGGCGTTGCAGCGTAAATTTGACGATGAGCATAAACGAGAGCTGTATCGTATGGAGTTAAGGTGCCGAACGCAAAAGTCGCTCCAAGCATTTGCAATGGAAATCGAGAAAATGGTGCAGTTTACCTATCTAGGGGAAAATCATCCACTAGTTGACCATCATAAGACCGAAGCCTTCTTTAACGGCATACGAGACCCGGATGTTAAGCTAGCTGTATGTGCTACACAAAAGACAACCTTTGCAGATACGGTGGCGTTTGCACTAGCACAAGAGACTGCTTTCACGATATCACAGCCACAAATACACAAGGTTCGTAGTTTGGAAGTTGAGGCAGAGAAAGATGATGAAATCAACAAAATAGAGGAGGTGGTCAAGCGACTCTTAGCGGAGCAGAAATCAAAATTGAAATGTTTTAACTGTGGAAAGAGTGGCCACTTCCAGAGAAACTGTAAAGCGCCGCGCAAAAGGTTCAGTACCGTTTCACCACCGAGAAATAATAAACGGGCGAACTATCATCACACAACAAAAGAGTCCCCGTTAAAATAAAACGAGCTAGCACTGAGGGGCAGGAGCTAGCTTCTACAAGCGAGGGCCCCACAATCTCCATATCAGTGATACAGAAAAATAACAGACAGTACACCTTCACTATAGACACCGGTGCGACACAGTCTATAATCAGACCCGATGTGAAGGAAAAGTGTGAGAAACTTAATAATATCAGACCACGAACAGCTACTGGGGAGTCTGCCACCCTCTACGGAAAAATTAAGGTGAAAGCGACTATAGCGAACATTAATGTAAGCCATATTTTTATTGTCGCTGATATTGCGGTCCATGGTATCAATTTGAATATGGAGCAACAGATAATGATAATGATTGGCGTAATGTAGATATACCTTTTGATGTGGGATACCAGCATCAAGTGTAAGCTAAAGCTAAGAGATTAGTTGCTGTCAAACGACAAAAATTACCACCTCAGACTGAATCATTGGTAAGGGCGCGAATGGAGGGAGATTGTGAGGACAACCGCTTGTGGGTGGTAGAACCAGCAGAAATTAAGATGGACTTGATATCAGTAAAGACCCACGTCAAATCTAACAAATAGGGAATAGTCTCAGTGAGAGTGCTCAATCTATCAGGTCACGAAAAATTCATTTGTGAAATCTCCGAGGTAGGCCAATGTGCTCCAGTAGATGCGGTAATAAACAGCGAACAATTGCCGGAACCTGCTACGTCAGTCAAAGACCAACAGGTATTTGATGAAAATGTAGGGAATTGGGTAGCAGGTCTAGCAGCTTCAGAAAGAAATAAAGCCAAAAAGCTGCTAAAGAAGTACGCCTGCGTATTCGTCACGAAAAATAAAAGTCAAGGTGGAACAGTTATAGTCAAATATGAAATTAATACTGGCGAAGCGAGAGCGATAAAACAGGCACCCAGATGTATACCTCTGGCGAAGCATAATGAGGTTAAGGAGCTGGTCAATTAAATGGAGAAGAGCGGTGTAATTGAACCATCATCGAGTCCTTGGAGCTCACCTGTAGTCTTAGTTAAAAAGAAAGATGGTCGTACAATATTCTGCGTAGACTACAGGAAGCTAAATGATGTAACAAAAAGGAGAGCTTCCCGCTTCCAAGAATTGACGATACGCTCGACACGTTAGCTGGAACGAAGTGGTTCTCTACATTGGATCTACAAAGCGGCTATTGGCAGGTAGAGATCGCAGAAAAGGATAAGGAGAACACTGCTTTTAGTGCGAACGATGGCTTGTGGCAGTTTAAAGTTATACCATTTGGAGAGCGTACTAAAAGTACCCCATTGGAAGACTTGTCTGGTTTACCTCGACGACATAATAGTGATAGGCAGAACTTTCGACGAACACCTCAGAAACCTAGCAGAAGTTCTCCAACGAATATCAATCGCTGGACTAAAATCAAGCGTGAAGAAATGTGCATTGTTTCAAAAACAGGTAAAATATTTGGAACATTTAGTTACAGCAGACGGCATTTCAACGGATGAATATAAAATACGAGCAGTAAAGGACTGGCCTCGCCCCCAAAATCTTAATGAATTACGCAGCTTTTTGGGACTCTGCACATACTACAGACGCTTCGTGCCTAATTTTGCGAGCGGGCAGTAAGTTTACATGAGCTAACCAAGAAAACTAAGGCGTATCATTGGAATAAGTCACAAGAAAAGGCGTTTCAGGCACTAAAAAACCTATTGTGTGCAGCACCGGTTTTGGCATATCCGATCCCAGGTGAAAAATTTATCCTTGACAATGATACCAGTGGATATGTTATTGGTGGTGTACTTTAACAGGTGATCGATAGGAGAGAAAAAGTCGTATAGCCGCACGCCGTCAAACGGAATTATTGTGTGACTCGACGTGAGCTACTGGCAGTGCTGGAATGCATAAAACATTGCCATAAGTACTTGTATGGTCAACACTCTGCTAAGGACTGAACATTCCGCACTGAGATGGCTGCTACAATTTAAGAACCCTGAAGGACAGCTGGTAGCATTGACCACCAAAGTGGCATAAAACATGGAAATGCTGATGCGCTCTCACGTCGGCCTTGTAATTTGGAATGTAAGCATTGTGTGAAAGCTGAACGGAAGGAATCTATCCTTTATATCCGGCTAACGCAAATAGACGCAAACGAAGACTGATCAGGAGCGCAATGGAGTGACCCAATACTGGAAAAGATTATAGCTGCAAAAGAAGAGAACAGACGGCCCACTCGCAATGAAATATCAGCAGAAGGTCCACTTATAAAAGCGTATTGGGCACAATGGGATAGTTTGAAGTTGATTAATGGATGCTTATATCGCCATTGGGAAAGTGCTTATAGTAAAACTTCATCCAACCTAATAGTGGTGCCTTCCTCCAAGATGAAAGAAGTCTTAAATGAGTTCCATAATGGAGTCAGCGGAGGACATCTTGGGGTGGACAGCTTGGTGGAATCTAAAACAACGTTTTTATTGGGTTGGGAGTCAGCAAGCAGTGGCGGATTGGATAGAAAAGTGTACCCAGTGTGTTGCAGCTAAGGACCAGTAAAAAGAAGCCGAGGTCAGCTGCAACAATACAACTCGGGCGCACCCTTCGAAGGGATAGCGATGGACTTGGCAGGCCCGTTTCTTGTCAGTAATGCCGGAAATCGTAATGTTCTCGTCGAACACCTACCGAGATTTCTACTGGTGTACCGATCAGTTGTACATGGATCAACATCTAGATCACCTGCCAAGATTATTTTTGGGACTGATCTAAAACTACCCGTGACTTAGAGTTTAGTTTTGAGCCTACCACAAAAAGAAATACCACATATGCTGATAAACAGGAAGGCCTTTGCGATTCTTCACGAATCTGTCCGCTCACGAATTAAAATGGTCAGCGATAGAATGAAAACCAGATATGATCGTGCAGCAAATACGGAGGGCTTCCATGAGAGACAACTGGTTCTACTCTACAACCCACAGCGTAAGAAAGGATATTCTCCCAAGCTGCAAACTAACTGGGATGGATCTTACAAAGTAGTCAAAAGGTTAAATGATGTGGTATACCGAATACAGAAGAACAATAGCCCGCGATCGAAAATGAAAATTATCTGCACTAATTAAGAGTGCTTCCAAGTACATGGATCGGTTATTTTAGAACATTTGAATTAACGCGAAAAATCGAAGATTCATATCCGTACTAGAACATTCTAAACTGAGATGAAATACTATAAAAGCGGCGAATTGCGGGTGGTGAGTTAGTTAGTTTTAAATTGACTGTCAAGAAGTAAAGTCTGTTTAAGGCGCAAATAAAAAGTTTTTTATAAGCGAATTTGGTGTATTAAAGTACAGTGGAACTAATAAAGAGACAGATTGTAAAAAAACCAAAACAAAAACTGAGTTTTATTTTATTTTAACGCAATATAAACGAACTCAAACGTTTTAAAAAGGTTAAAACGTAACAATATGTATGTGTACGATTTTTAAGTGAAGCATGAATTTTGCATTATTTTTTAATTTTGGTCAATACTGTTCTAAGGAATTGAACTTTTTTATTTTTTGTTAAAATACATGTTTTTTCTACTAATTATTGATGTGTCTTTTAATTTTATATATAATAAATTTATATTGCCTGTTTTGTTTCAAGTTATTTAAAAAATGGTGCTGTACGATTTTAAGGGACATTCATTGTTTGTATAAAACTTATGTATTGAATAACTTTATCTTATTATAATTAAGAAACTATTGGCCATATTCCCGTTGTCGTTCTTGTTTGAAAAGTTATTTCTAAGTCGGTGTCGTTCAATTGTACTTTCGTTCTGTACTGAAATACACCGAAACGACGAAGAAAAGTTATCGAAAACTACAAATAAAACTTAGTAGCATTGCTATATTTTATGCTGCTTTTTGACATTTTGGGAAATAATTTATTTTTAAAATAAACCGTAAAATTAATGGTACGGAATTTTATTTTTCATGTTTAAAGTGGCAAACATAACCGTACTTATGAAAATATTACGACAAAATGTTTATGTGTTTGCTATTCCAGATTCAGTGTAAGAAATGTTATTTCGATAAAAAAAACTTCAGAGATTTATTCATGGATATATGTATATTAGACCTAGCGTTAAAAACTTTTTTTTAAACTTGACGTGGATAGCGATGAAAATATGCGAATTGACGCCAAATTTAATTTAGCAAATTTTTACGCTACCAACCCGTCAAAAGTAAAAATTTTGAAAACCCACTAAAATACTCTTTTTGCATTTTATACATTTTTTATTAAGAAATACTATAAATATAATACTTTTTTAAATTTTTTTATTGAATTGGCTTATTATTTTAATTTTAGTTCAATGAAAATTACGGCAGTACTCCACAATGTGTAACAAGTACTGTTTATCGTCTTCGTAGTATGTTAAGTAAGTTATCTGTTAAAGTAAGTTATAAGTTTGACTTTTCTTTCGGCGGCATCATTCGCAACAGTAATGCATTTGACGATCTGCTCCCTTTTACAAAATGCTTCGCTACCAATTTGACGGAAAACAATTTTTTTATTTTGATAGTCACAAAAAGCTTAAATCCTTGGATATGAATAAATGTAATTCATCAACGATTACACACAGTTTTTGGAAGAGAAAATATCAACATCATCGCCAATATGATTGTCTTTATCGGACTCTATTTGCAACATCAAAACCATATTTTTCTTTATATCTGAGTCTACATGTGGATCAAAAAAGGCAAGTGCAACTGCTTTCCCTAATAAATACCACAGATGGTTCTGAATTTTTTCCATTTGCACTGTAGGTATTTTTTGTTATCAAAATAGCCAATAAACCCATTCATCGGTTGCATATCTCTATTTAGCGCTTCAAACATAAATATTCAAGACAAAACTGCTTGATTGTTTCACGTTCCTCGACAGATAAGACACTCAAAACTTGTTCATCCTGCATACAAGTGCTGTATCATTTTGAATTAAGTGTGCTCCATTCCCGTGCAAAATGTTCAAAAATCGCCACCTCTGGTCCACTTGATTTTCCGAAATTAATCTCAAATACAGCTCTTAAGAGCATTTTTGCAATGTGGTGGTCACATGGTAACCACAATAAGCTGCGTTTCAGATTACGTTCCAATAACGTTGCAGCACCACTCTTAGGACCAGTATTTGCAGCAGTTGTATCAAAACATATCATTTCATATGAATTCAGCATATTCATTTTTAGCAAATAGTCATAGACTGATTGGGCGGCTGAAAAACACATGTTTCAGGAATGTAAAAAATTTAAGCTCAAAAAAAAAAAACATATAACTTGGCCAAAATAAAAAATTATCTTGAAATTTTCAATAATTTCTTTGCCATGTTGCCGACGATATTTTTTCCGTTGTTCACGCAAACAATTTAGAACAAGATCCTCAATATTGTGACCCAACGCTTTGGTAGTTGCACTGATGAAGTGTATAGCTAATACAGATGACATATTGCCAACGTCCATACAAGCTAGCAGTCTTCATTCCACGTTTTCTCATCGGCTTATTGGAGTAACTTGGAATGTTATCTGTCTGTTTTGCAACCATCGCCTGTACTTCCGATTCATCACTCTCAAACTCAATATATTCCATATCAAGTCTGTTCATAAATTTAAGTGCACAAAAAAAAAAAAAAAAAAAAAAAAAATTAGCCGCTGTGCGTCCAAATACTACGTAATAGTTCCCTGAAGTGCCCTTTTCGAGGTTTTTCATCTTGCAATCTTTGTGCCTTTTTTTCATTATTTTTGAGATTTTGATCGACATAAGTCATGCTGCCAACACGTTAATTTTCTCGCTCCTTCGTTAAGAAGTCTCTTTCTTCCTGTGTACTTATATATAAGCTTTTGACAGTGTAAACATGCGCAATGTAAGATAAATGGTTTAAATTTTCCTTAAACTCATTTTCGTTCGCGACGAACAAAAAAATGTTACCGTTTTTTCAGTAAATGTTGGTATAAATATTGTTAGCAATTTTTAATTTCTATAAATATGATCTTACTATAATAGCAGAAACACCTTACATTTATGCAACTTGAAGCTCAATTAAAAATTATAATAAAAATGTATTTGATTATGGTGGTATGCTACAGCGTTAATACAAGTAATAATTTACTAGTTATAAATGCTGTTCTAATTAATAGTAGTTTTATATATATTTCTTAATAAAATAAATTATAAAATGCCAAAAAGAGTATTATCGTGGTTTTTCAAAATTTTGACCTCATTATGGCACGGGTTGGCACCATCTGATCAGCCTGAAAATTTGCTATATAAATTTTGGCGTCAATTCCTATATTTTCATCGCTACCCACATTCAAAATTCCAAAAAATAGAATATCCCATCTGAGCTGCGCCAGGTCTAATGTGTATGTATCTGGAGAAAATCGGCCCAAAACTAAAATGCAACATTCGAAAATCTACAATTACGCCTACAATAAAATTGTCAACTGCTTTACTTTTTCTGTTCAGGGATCATATCAGCTCAGCGTGGGTAATGACTAGGGAGATCGATTATTCTACTTTTTTCAAAAACCGGTTTTCGAATAATTCGAAAAGTAGCACTTAAAAAACCAGTTTCGGTTAATAATAAGTCAAATAACCGGTTCTTTTATTTAAATAAAATTGTTTCTAATTCTTGAAGCGCAGAGCTGGACCACGTCGTTTTAAAAATAAGCAGAAGCTGATGGAGAGCTTAAAATTAAAGTGGCAATCAATACTAACAATAATTCTAACAAATATCATCAAAACTATGCCAAAACTGTGTCCCAAGGTCATAAAAAACAAAGCTTATTACTCAAAATATTGAAAAATGCTTAAATTTCGAACAGCTACTCAAGGATCTAATTTCGTTTTTGTTGTATTAATTGGTAGAGAATGGATTAAAGGTTTGTTATTATAGTTATAATTTAGGTGTCTAAGATAACAAAAAGTAAATGTTTTACTTTGAATAAATCTATTAGTAATATACGAGTCCTTAATTGCCTCGACAAGAAAATTTGCTTAGATTTAAATTTATGCACCACATATTTAACAGTGTGTGTGTGTCACTGTGGTATATTGGGTAAGAACCCACCTTTCAACCATGAAGTCGTCGGTTCAATACCAGGCCACACCATCTGACTATTTTCATCAGCGATATCACCCCACACCAGTACTAGCGACAGGTTATGTATATTTACGCTGTGAAAAACTTTACTAACTAATAAATCTGCCGTTCGGAACCGGCGTTTGTGGACTTTCAATGAGTCTAGTTGATCATTCTCTATATATAAAAATCAATATTTATTTACAGAAGATGAGACAAATTTATCTTTGCTCAAGAGTGCATATCTTTTTCGATCTCTGTTGGTTTTCACGTTCTTTGTGAGACGTTCAAGGTTGTCATATATACAAAAATAATTAAATTTATACAAATTTATAAATTTATACAAATCGATGAGCAAATTTTCAATAAAAAATATACAAACGTATTAAAATTATACTTATTTAAATTAACCGGTTGTTCGTGTTAAATTAACCGGTTTATTTTGTATTCTAAAAATTAAGATTTTGAAAAAAACCGTATTCGACAAAACCAAAAAAACCGGTTAAAACCGGTCGAATAATAACCGTCCGATCTCCCTAGTAATGACTTTAATTTACCACTGGCTCAACCCTGCTGGCGTCAACGAAAGCATACATTTCATTTAAATTTTCAATAGGTGTAGTAGGTGCTTCTTTCACAATAACCTCCTTAATTTCTTCATCGAATCCTACAACATCTGCTATTGGATTCAGTTGCTTTTCAAATTACATAAAATTTGAAACTGCTTCTTCCAACGATAAAAGTGAAATCTATTTATTGGTGACTACTTCTTTTCCTCTGGGTTCAGATATGTTAGTTATCAGCTTTTTTTTATCTTAAATTTTAAATTCTTACACACCTTTAATTTTAGTTATATATATGTACATACACATTTATTACTAAGATATTAACTTATATTCTTAGCTAATTTCGTTTTACTTACTTTGTGCTAATCTTCTCCGCCACGAACTTGAGGTCTAAGCGGCTTATTATTTCAGCTAACTATTTTCAAAATCCGTCAAAATTTGCAGGTTTTACATCCTTACGAAAACCCTTTGCATATTTGGATTTAGTTCCATATCTGAAACCAAAGTATCAAGCTGCCGTAATGTTATAATTTTCATTTTTTACTTGTATCAGTCTACTCGTTTTAATTTCGTTACTAAAAACTACAACGAGAGAAAACGAATTGTTTCTATCTTCGTTTCAAAATAGAGAATACCAACATATGGATGAAAAATGTATACAACGATAATGCCATATTGTCGTTTTTATTTCCTTTTAAAACAAAAACAGCAACCGGATTAGGGGCGTATATCTTCGAACGAAATAAGTATACCATTCAAACTAATATTACCAGTATTTTTTAAGTAGGCTTATAATCTAAGATTTTATTGCACCAAAATTTAATAAAAAGACATCATACATAGGTTCGACTAGATTTTGTAACGTTCAAAGTGGTATAATTGTATATTTCCATAACGCACGTTGTCAAATACTTCAAAGTCTCAAAGGGGTGGCCGCTGGCATAAGCAGACTTTGACAGAATGGCCCATATATTCCCCATTCCATCACAGAAATGTTTTTATCTAAAAAATAATTTGTTTTTGCCTTTGAATTGTGGACTGCGCTGCATTATGCTTTTAGAAAATAGAGGAATAATGATGAAAAGTTTCCCATACACAACTAAAACATTGTCGACATGGTTTGTTTTAAAAAAAAACGTAATAAGTGTTGTACGCCATTTTTATTTCGCACGGTGTACGTTTTTTAAACATTTAGAATTTGGTCGAATTCCATAGCTGACGTGATTTTTGCGTTAATAATTTATTGACCGATTGGACCAATTATCATATCATTAGCTATATTTATAATTTTTGTATAACGAGCATTTGTTGTTAATACATTTTTCTTTTAATTTTAGATGTTCCATTTCCAAAAACATTTCCCAACCTGTGCAGAAAGATATTAACCCGTTTATTTAGAGTTTTTGTGCATGTATATATTCATCATTTCGATCGAATTGTTAGTATTGGTGCTGTAAGTATATTACTTTTTTAATATTTTACTTAAATGTATAACAAACATATAAAAACAAGCTTGGCATACGAATTTATGTAGCCTTAACATTTGTGTAGAAGTTTTGATAATATAATAATAATATAATATATTACTATTACTTCCGCTTCTCTGGAATCTCACGCATAGCACGCTCCTTACTCGACTTGACTACTCTGACGATAGAGTTATCACTTATGTGGATGATATCGCCATTGTTGTCTCTTGTGTTTGTTTACAGACACTGTAAGACAAGCTTAATTTTGCCCTTAAGATTGTATCTGAATGGTGTAGGGGGTTTGGACTTAGTGTAAACTAGGGACGGTTATTATTCGACCGTTTTTTTTTTTTTTTGGTTTTGTCGAATACGGTTTATTCAAAATTCATTTTTTGTATACCAAATAAACCGGTTAATTTAACACGAATAACCGGTTAATTTAAATAAGTGTAATTTTTATACGTTTGTATATTTTTTATTGAAAATATGCTCATCATTTAACTATTTGTATAAATTATATTATTATTTTTGCATATATGACAACCTTGAACGTCTCACAAAGAATGTGAAAACCAAGGTAGATCGAAAAAGATATGCACTCTCGATCAAAATAAACCTTTTCTCATCTTCTGTGAATATGTATAGACTTTTTTTATATATGAGAATGATCAACTAGACTCATTGAAAACCCACAAACCCACAAACGCCGGTTCCGAACGGCAGATATATTAGTTAGTGAAGTTTTTCACAGCGTAAATGCACATAACTAGTCGCTAGTAATGATGTGAGGTGATATCGCTGTTGAAAATTGTCAGACGGTGTGGCCTGGGATTGAACCGACGACTTCTTGGTTGGAAGGTGGGTTCTTACCTAACATACCACAGTGACACACGCACTATTAAATACGTGGTGCATAAATTTACATATAGTGCTCCTCGAAATCTAAGCAAATTTTCTTGTGGAGGCAATTAAGGACTCCTATATTACTAATAGATTTATTCAAAGTAAAACATTTAATTTTTGTTATCCTAGGCACCTAAATTATAACTATAATAACAAACCTTTAATTCCATTCACTACCAAGTAATACAACAAAAACGAAATTAGCTCCTTGTGTAGCTGTTTGAAACTTAAGCAAATTTCATTACTTTGTGTAAAAAACTTTGATTTTTATGGCCTCCGCACATCGTTTTGGCATAGTTTTTAAGAGATTTGCTAGAATTATTGTTAGTATTTATTGCCACTTTAATTTTAAGCTCTCCATTAGCTTCTGCTTATTTTTAAAACGACGTGATCCAGTTCTGCGCTTCAAGAATTAGGAACAATTTTATTTAAATAAAAGAACCGGCTTACCGGTTATTTGAATTATTATTAACCGAAAACCGGTTTTTTAAAAAGTGGTAAAGGGTCCGCCATCTAACATTTTTATTCAACTAGTGTTTATTTCGTGAATGGTAACACTTAGCTCATGTCTGATTTGACAGATAATTAGTTTTATCCTTCCGCTGAACGAATATGGTCATGTTTACGCTTCGCTAAGTGGGCCTGCGATCGACTTACAGAATATGCCGATTTTGCCAAAAAAGTCATCTTTTCAGATGGAGCTCATTTTGATCTTGGCTGGTATGTAAACAAGCAAAATTGTCGCATTTGGGGCATAGAAAACCCGCACGCATACATTGAAAAGCCGATACCCCCCAGACGAGTCACTGTTTGGTGCGGATTTTGGTCCAGAGACATAATTGGGCCATTTTTCTTCGAAAGTGAGCAAGGAGTGGCCGTTACAGTCAATGGCGATCGTTATCGGGCCATGTTGAACGAATTTTTCTACACAAAAATTGAAGAGGAGGATATAAGCAACATTTGGTTTCAACAGGAAGGCGGTACGTGCCACACAGCCGAAGCTACACTCGATGTTTTGCGCCCTGATGTCGTTTGGCCACCTCGGAGCTGCGATTTGACACCGTTGGACTATTATTTGTGGGGTGCAGTCAAAGATAAGTGTTACGCCAACAAGCCAGAGACAATTGACGCTTTAAAGGAGTCATAATGAAGCCATTGGTGAAATACAGCTCCCCACAATCGAGAATGAAATTATTATGAAATTATTTTCTATTATTAACCGGAAGGATTGTACTTTCAAATAAAAAAAGAAATTTGAGAAAATATTCAGTAGTTTTTTTTTTATAGCATTTTCAAAA